>ML828359.1:7485-25480 GCA_009831015.1 Picea engelmannii
ATTATTTTTGGGAACTAAGAGATGGACAAGATGCCTACTTCTGGTACGATTCTTGGCATCAAATTCCTCCACTTCAATCTTTGGAAAGCATGCATCAAATCCAAGCCCATATGCCAACTCTCAACACAACAAAGGTAGCCAATCTTTGGAAAGAAATGCCCCCATACTCTCAATGGAGAGTTTGGAAAACCACACACAGGGATCTGAATCTTCCATATGACTGCAACTTGGACCCATGGAAGGAAACTTCCTCCCTGAGAAATATTTTCTCAAGGGAATGCTGTGACATTCTACTCTAGGGGAATTCTACTGTAGGCACCTTCACAATCAAAGAAGCTTATTATATCAAAGCCCAATTTCATTTAATTCCTAAAGACCTGATATGTTTCACCTTTTGGAAATCACACCTATGACCAAAGGTCTCCAAATTGCTTTGGCTTCTAGTTCAAAACCGTATCCTAACCTGGGATAACTTAAGGAAAAAATGATTTATTGGACCCTCGATGTGTCCTCTCTATATGCAATAGAAGGAAGCGATGGAGAACTTAATGAACCAATGTCCTTTCAGTATGGATCTCTCAGAAAAGGTGGCCATTATCATGAGGAAAAATGGATCAAACAAGAGACAACACCATTCAATCTATAGAAATATGGAGAATGAATGCCTACACAAACCCCATCCTTAATAGAATTTGTCAGTTTCTTCCAGGATTTGTGATGCAGGAGCATCGTCATCAAGTACACGCGGCAGGACAACTCAGCGCCTGAGGACCAATTCAGAATCTCGAATGCTGATCGGTACTGCAATCTTTTGAAGCTGATAGAAAACAAAAGAGGAAAGATCACGCGCGTGGAGACAAAATGAGCACGCGTGACTTGGGAGGTTAACCCTAGTCTCGATGTAACCACAATTAGATAGTAATTAGTTTATTTGTTTGTTTCCTTTTGTATAAAGAGAGGTTTTGTATGCCCAAAAGGGGGGTTACGATAGTTATGAGAAAGTAGGAGTTGTGAACAATAGTTGTTCCTTTGAATTTTACTGTAACCATTTTCTTGATTTTGAATGAAGATAACAGAGGAAAATTGATCCAAATGTGTGAGACTGTTGTTGTCCATGATACTCTATTATTGTTGTTTGTTTCAAGAATGAATGAATCTTGCTATGAGTGTATGTAGCTTTGAAATGTTTGCATAGAATTTAATTCTGTTTTCTTCGTGAGCGGTGCAAGGTGTGCACATAGTCCACAAGGAGTGTGTTGACAAGGTTTGTTTCGACTCATAAAGCTCAGAAGAAATAGCGTAAGATTTTCTTTGCAGAAAGCGAAAAGCGATTTTCGCAGGGTGTGCACAGTCGTTGCAAGAACTCAAATCTTGTGTAAGGATCTATTGCAGAGAGTGCACAAACCTGGAATTCGACGAAGAGTCGAAGAGACTCAGTAAAGAAGTCGAAGAATGAGAGTAGAGGAACACCAGGAAGGTGAGAAAGGATTCTTTTCAAGAATCTTTAGATCTGAGTTTGACGAATTTCCTAGAAAAGAAAGAAGTGCTTGGGAGATCAAATCTTTCAGAAGATCAAGCTCAGGAGGAGTAACACTTTCCAAGAAGTGCAAACGATATCCAAGAAGCAGACTCGCAAGAAGGACAAAGGTCGAAACCTTTGAATCTTTTCGAAAAATATTCAAAGTCTGAAGAAAGCTTGAGCTCGGAGGGAAAGATTTGGACCATCCGATCAACGTCCCGACAATGAGGAGCTAGCGCAGAGGAAGAAAGATCTCAGTCGTTCATCCTGAGCGTAAATAGATCGTGGTCGTACGACCAAGGTAAAGTGCACTAACTTTAAAGCTTTGAAAGCACATAGAAGGAACAAAGTCACGAAACACCGAAAAGATCTGAACCGTCCATCATCAAGGAGGACGCGTGGCGCGAGCTCATCATTTCACCGACTCGTGACTTAAAGAAGTCAAAGGTCGAGCTACAAGAACTCGCGAAGTGTGAAATTGCAAAACGATCATAGCCGTTGGTCAAAGGAGGGAGTTGAACCGTAGATCCAACCTTGTCGGGATTTTGCGACTCGAGAAATCAGAGGCAAGAGTTGCAAGAAATCGCAATACGCGATATGATCTGAGCCATCAAATCGAGGAGAGATCTTGACCGTTAATTGTCCAGAGGGAGACGAGACGTGAAGTTGCGAAATGCAAAATCATGATGCGCTTGAAAGATTGGCCCATGGTCACAGCGAAGGGTCACATCAGTGAAGGAGAACTGAGGGACTAGCATGTGCTAGGCTGCTATCGGGATTTCGGGAGTCGGGAGAGTCCGAGTGACTCACATGTAGAAGTCGTGAACTATGAAATCATGACGCTCCTTTCGAATAGGCGACTGGTGATAGCCTTGGTCACATTAAAGGGAGGGCTTAACCAAGAGAGTTAGCGCCTAAGTACGCTAAGGTTTCCAAAGGCATTAAGGAGAAGGCTGCATGTTCCATATAACTTGCACTCTAAGGGAAAGAGGGCCTGATAAGTGAATTTGAGGTTCTTGAGGGGCCGAAGAGTCAATCAGACTCAGGTTCTTGATCAATCCTAGACCGAGAGGTCGCGCAACCCTTAGGATAGGAGGGGGGGGTCTACATCAAGTGGTATCAGAGTTGATTTGCATCTATAGATTTCAGGCGAAGGAGATAAAGGAGACACAAGAACTCGAAGTTGTACTCTGTGTGTGAGAGATGGTCAACACAATGCCACCAAGGAGATGATGAGATCCACCTTTAGCCAATCGTGTTGTAGAAAGATAGATGCGAGAACTTCGTGCAAGGCTGGAAGCGATGGAAGCAGCGCAAAGAAGAGCACCTGATGCTGGAGACGTCAACAATGCAAATAAAGAAGATGTAGAAGCCGAAGAAGCCGCAGTAGAACATGTTGTCGAAGAACGCTTTCTAAGAGCAGTCCTTATATTGGGAGCTAGAGCCAAGATAGAGGTCCCAATGTATGAAGGAAATTTGGATGATGAGGAACTGATGGATTGGATAAGGTCCATGGACAAATATTTTGATTATGAAGATGTCGATGGGGAGAAAAGGGTGAGACATGTTGTCACCGGGCTTAAAGTACACACAACACTATGGTGGGATGAACTGCAGGCTGAAAGGCGAAGTAGAGGCAAACATAAGATAAAGAATTGGGACAGAATGGTGGTCAAGCTGAAGGCTAAATTCATGCCCAAAGATTATCAGATCAATCTGTTCAGGAAGCTACAGAACCTAAGACATAAGGGTATGACAGTCAAAGAATACACAAAATATTTCTACAAGCTGAACATCAGAGCTGGACAAAGAGAGAGGGATGAAGAAAAAGTTGTCAGGTATATAAATGATCCGGATTATTTTCGGCACGAAATGAGAGCGGAGATATAATAAAGAAATGCACAGAGATATCGCGTATATCCAGTAATATAACATAAATATATCAGAGATGCAACCATAAACAAAGAGATATAGTAATACACGATTTCTATTAATGAAATAAATGTACAGAGACTGTAAAAATACAGAGTGAAAGACTCGCTAGAATGGTGACAGCTTATCTCTGAGAAGAGATGTGACGGCTACTCGCATTCGCAAGAGGATGGTTATAATGAGGCTCTGAAGGCCCTTTTACAATAAACGGGAATGCTAAAATTCCTAGACATCCAAAAACCTAACCCTAGGAGATGAAGCGCCAAAAGTCATGTGGGCCCCGTTTGGGTAAGTTGGTGCATCAACTTCCCGGGGTCGTAACTTTTGCATACGATCTCCGTTTTAGGCGTTTGATAGCTCGTTGGAAAGGTATCGTCGAGGAGATTCATTTTGGGGGCTCAATCATGCCTTTGGATATCATTGAGAACCTCTATCTCTAAAAACATTCATTTAGGCCCTCAAAATGGCCCCAGAAGTTAAAACCTGCTAAAAATAGTAAATTGCCAAAATTGCCAGAAAGCCGTTTTGAGCCATTTGGAAAAGGTGGGTGGCCACCGATATCCACCTGGATCAATAAATGGCCCAAGGTATGAAATCTAGGATGATATCCGCATGATGTCAGTAAGGACAGTGGAGGATGCTTATCATTTTTCACTAAAGGCAGAAGACAAGTTGGCGAGAAAACAAAGCCAGCGAGGTAGAGGTAAAATCTCAGCCCAGAACAAAGGAAAGGGAGTTTCCCATGACAAAGCACATAATTCCAAAGGTAGAGGAGATATTCCAATATGTTTAATCTCTCTCACTATTGTTCACTTATTATTTCTAGAGTAGCCCCCTCCCAAGTAATATATGGTCAAGTGTACATAGAGACTATCTTCTCATTTCGAGCCATGATGGTGCAATCCCACAACCTCCTCTAGGCTGAAGTATGAGAAGGAAGAAAAGATCGAGGTCGTGGATTATAAATTCTGATTTCCACCATAGAGAGTCACAAATTGCGCCCACAATGAATTTGGGCGTGTTAGAAAAATCTCTTCATCTCCATAACATTTGCAATCCCACAAGCTGAAAACTGAACACTAAGAAAAAAAATTGAGATTCCAAAACTTTGTCTGACTCCCACATGCAACTGATCATTCATTTTCAAATTGAAATAGGTAAGATTCATGGATATTTGGTATAAAATTGCAATGGCACTTGATGTTTTTTGAAGTGAGCATTATTGTGATTTTGTTGTTTGAATAGAAATTGTGACTCTCATGTGCACAAATTGGCTTTGTATTCACGACAAAAGTTGCTCTTATATTCATGACAAAAATTAACAAAAACACATATAAGATGCAAAATTTAAATGACATGAAAAAATAAATATAAAACATCATACGAAGGGCAATTTTAGAAATATCAACAAGCATATGTTATCCTCCTCAAGCTTGCGTAAAAATAAAGAGGTACTCGCCATAAATGGTGGGGGAAACTTTGGGAAAGGGATATGTTCTCATATTCATATTAATTGGCAGTAAGTGTCGCTCTTGAACATGACACCCCCCTATTCATTATTTGAAGCCGGTTTGAGAAATCCATTTGTCTCTCATTCGATTTGCTACATACCTTGCGTCGTCTCTGAGTCAATGCTGCCAAATCATTGGTCATGTCGTTCATATGTTCAAGAGAATTTCATCCGAAACCTCTATTGAGTCGGCCATCTGTAGTTGTCCATTCTCTCTGTGTCGGCCTTTCCTGTGTCCAGTCCAACTTACATCATACTCTATTACACCTTCAAAATCTGTTACTCATTTCGTGTCATTGATGGGGGATACATCAAGGCCATCCTGTGACGAGTTTTGTTCCGTCGACTTCAACTCATTATCCGGAAACAAGACTTAGAAATTCTTTGGTACCTTGGAACTTGCATGCCTCAATGGCAGGTTTTCCCGCTTTTGACAGTGGGTTTACATCATTGACCCCTGATCGAAAGATTCCGTCGGATGTTCGACCTCAACTCATTCATTCACATTCAATGGATTGTACTAGTGTACCTTGAGAGTCATTGACATTAATGGTGATTTCCCTCGCACTTGTTAACGGTTTCATCAATGACCGGTAATCAAGTGGTTTCTACCATGTTCGACTTCAACACATGTAATCACATGGTTAGATTCGTACTTTTGGGCGATGGGATTGAAGAGCCTGGATATCATCTCTTTGTCTAGGTTGCGATGGAATATGTATAATTTGCGACACATAAATCCACTTTGTATGTCTCATGTCTATGTTGTCTCAATTTGAATTTTCTCGCATAGATCCACAGTGTATTCTTGGTGGCTATCCCATATTTTGATGGCATGGATCTACAGTGTATGATTGGTGGCCATGACCTATGTCTATAATGTCATCCATCTGTGATCTGAGTATGGGAATACCTACCTCAGAATTAATATATATGATATTCTGCAGATGCTTGGTTGTTCGAAGGTTTCCGATTAGGTGCGCTCCTGGTTTTCGACACACACATGCAGTTTACAAAGTCTTTCGACTGTCACTGATTCCGGCCTCATACTTTGGGGGGCATCCTGTTACCCATGATTTTGGTCAATCTTGATGGTGTATTGATGATGGTGTACTCAGGCTCCTCATAAGAACTTTCTCCTGAGAAAAGTGACATTCATCTCTTCCCAGAAAACATATTTTTTAAGAGAGTTCGCAGGTTGCTAATATCCTAGGGTGCGAGAATGACCCATTCTCGCAGGTTGCCTTAAGCTAGGGTGCGAACTTCTCGCACTGTGCTACATAGCTAGGGTGCAAACTTGTTCTAAATCTTGGAAAAAGATGAAGTCTCGATGGTTCTAGAAGGGAATCTTCTAAAATAATGGGTCGGCATTCGAATGGTTATCCTTTTACTGGTTTCCATGATATTGTGGGATCATTCTTATCCAAGTAACCATCTCATCCTCTCCTATATATTGATTGAATTCTCATGGAAAAGGTTAAGAAAGATTCATTGGAGAATTGGTGAAAGAATTGTGTGAAGGACCTAGCTTGAACAGGAGCTTGGAGACTCTAGCAAGTCTATCAAGAGGGATTTGATCTTCTTCATGCAAGGATTGAGCAAGTATGTGTGTTCGAGCCGAGAGCCACCGAAAGGAAGCTTACGACATCAAGGCGATCAGGTTGTATCTTCTACTTTCGATTAATATGATACAGTGGCATGTCCTTTTCTGATAAAGTCATTCTCACTTTATTGTGTTATTCCTTGATCATACACATAAGTTGACAGTTGAATATATTTTCCTATTTTCACTTTGGTTGGTTTGTGTTGTCTTGGTCTTGACCTCACGAGAGCATCGGAGCGAAGAGGGAGAAGCAGAGACCCTAGAAAACAATACAAAGGTATGTTACTTATTCCTCCCTACTAGCTAATTCAATGGTCAAAACTTAGGGAAAGAGTCATGTCCTGTCCTGTTTTGTTCTAGATCTAGGTGGATCTAGGGAGATCTGTTAGTGTCCGCACCTACCGATTAGTTCGATAACAGAGGGGGTGAGAGCCCCCTCATATTGTTGTAATTGCAAATGCGGAAAACACAATCAAACAGAATATAAAAGACACAGAGCTTCACGTGGTTCACCCAAACGCTGGGCTACGTCCACCAAGCAGAGGTATCGATTGTCTTATTATTCAAATCATGGAGATTACAACAACTCACTCACTCCTTATGTGCCTCTACAGGCTTACATAAATTTATATACATTTACACAGGAAACTCATTATTAAATGCAATCCTATCAATATTCTAACGTGGTCTCAATAGTTACAACCAATGCTGAATAATAGGATCTCAAATCTATCCTTGGAATTTGTTGTCACCATTTAACAATCTCCACCTTGAAAACAATTAACCTGATACCTTGATCCTCCTTTTGTTCATCACTTCTTCTGCAAGCCAAGAGATGCCAACCACCATTGTAGATTCTCTAACAGTACTGGTTTTGTGAACATGTTTGCGCAATTCTCTTTTGTATGCACTTTCTCAAGAGAGACTCCACGTTCATCAATGACATGTCTTACAAAATGGTACTTGATAGGTATATGTTTTGTTTTACTGTATTAGGTTGGATTCTTAGCCAAGTGAATAGAATTTTGACTATCACAAAGTAACTTTACTTTGTTTTGCATCATTCCAAACTCACAAAACAAACCTTTCAACCAAACTGCCTCTTTGCAAGCATGTGAAGAAGCTACGTATTCTGCTTCTGTAGTGGATAAAGCAACAATGTTATGTAGCTTTGACATCCAACTAATAGCTCCACTTGAAAAAGTAAAGACATACCCTGAAGTCAACCTTCTATTGTCCAAATCACTTGCAAAATCTGAATCAACATATCCACAGACTGATTCACAGCCACTGTTATAGGTGATACAATAATCACTCGTGCCCCTCAGATACCGAAGCACCCATTTCATTGCTGCCCAATGCTCTTTACCTGGATTTTCCATATACCTGCAGACAACCCCAACTGCATGTGAAATCTCTGGCCTTGTACTAACCATCGCATAGATTAAAATTCCTACTGCATTAGCATACAATATTCGAGACATATATTCATTTTCTTCTTTTGTACTAGGACATAAACTTGAAGAAAGCTTAAAATGGGAAACCAAAGGGACTGAAACTGGTTTCACATCGTTCATACCAAACCTCAAAAGTATATTCTCGACATACTTCTGTTGTGACAACCAAAGCTTACCATTCCTCCTGTCTCTAAATATCTCCATGCCCAAAATCTGCCTTGCTTCTCCTAGATCTTTCATATCGAATGTCCTAGCCATCTAAGCCTTTAACCTGTTGATCTCAGTTATGCTTTTGCTTGCTAAAAGCATATCGTCAACATACAATACTAAGATAATGGATATGCCATTATTCAATTTCTTAAAGTAAACACAATGATCATACTCACTCCTTGTATAATTCTAGCTCACCATGAAAGAGTCAAATTTCTTGTACCATTGTCTAGGCAACTGCCTCATACCATACAATGATTTCTTGAGCCTGCAAACAAATTTCTTGTTGCGATTCTGAACGAACCCTTCAGGTTGTTCCGTGTAAATTTCCTCATCCAAATATCCGTGTAAGATAGTAGTCTTAACATATAGTAGTATTAACATATAGTCATTTCACAACCAGCCTTGCTTTGTACATTTCCACCTTATCATCAACACCCTTCTTCAGCTTGTAGACCCACTTGCAACCTACATTTTTTCTGTCTCTTGGAAGTTCTACCAGGTCACATGTATCATTCCTCTCTAATGCCTTCATTTCATTCTCCATCACTTCTTTCCATTTATCATTGTTAGAACCCTTCACAACTTCCCGATAGCACGAAGGTTCATCATCATTAGTACTTAAAGAAACTGATGAAACAAAATCATCATACCTTCTTGGAGGATTTTTGACCCGTGTAGAACTCCTTAGGGAAGTTTGTGGCTCATTCACAATCTTTTGACTGTCATCATCAACCATGTCTTCCTTTGCTGCAGGAGACTCTTCATGAACATCTTCTGAAACTTGTTCATGTTCACCTTCATTGGTTTCAAACTGAATTTGCTGATACTTTGGTGCTTCTTCCTGTTTCATTTGAACATCTACATTTGATTTGATGAGAGATGATTCATCAAATATTACATCTCTGATAATGGTGATCTTGTGGGCAGTAGGATCCCACAACCTGTATCCCTTAATACCATTACCATATCCAACAAAGATAAGCCTTTTTTTATTTTGGATCTAATTTAGAATGCTAATGTTTCAGAATAAGAGCATAGGCATCACAACCAAAAAATTTAAGATTAGAATAATTACAAGGGTGACTTGTCCATACCTCTTCAGGAATTTTGCATTCTATTGCTGTTGATGGTGATAAATTCACCAGATAACAAGCTGTAGATACAGATTCTGCCCACAGTTCCTGCTGCAAGTTGGCATTACTCAACATACTCCTTGTTCTCTCTAGAAGAGTCTTATTCATGCGTTCAACAACTCCATTTTGCTGAGGAGTATAGGCAATGGTTTTATGCCTATCGATCCCAAATTCCTTGCAATAATTCTCAAACTCCATTGACGTAAATTCACCACCATTATCAGTTCTTAAACATTTAATGGATCTACCAGTGCTCTTTTCCACTAAAGCTCTAAACTGCTTGAAAACTATAAATACATCAGCCTTACTTTTCAACATATAGACCCAAACCTTTCTAGAGAAATCATCTATAAAAGTTACAAAATATGATGATCCTCCATATGAAATAGTAGGGGATGGTCCCTAAACATCAGAATGGATATGGTCAAGGATTCCTTCACTCGTGTGTCTTCCAGTTTTAAATTTCTACCTATTCTGTCTTCCATAAATATAGTGCTTGCAGAAATCTAACTTTAAAGACTTTAGACTAGGAAGCAATTTGCGATAAGATAATACCTTCAATCCTTGTTCGCTCATATGGACCAACCGTTGATGCCACAGTCGAACATAATCATTGTCATTCTCGGATACCACTATTGCATGATCTGACTCAGTTCTTTCTTCTAACAGAAACATGTTACCAACCTTTTTCTCTTTCATAACCAGTAGAATTCCTTTGTAGACTTTCATAACTCCACCTTGAACAATACTCTTATATCCTCCAGTGTCTAAGACTCCCAAAGAAATTAGGTTCTTCCTAAGCTCAGGTACATGTCTCACATTAGTTAGTATTTTAACAATTCCATCAAACATCTTAATTCAAATGCTACCAATTCCCACAACTTTACATGAAATATCATTTCCCATGTAAACTATTCCATCATCTATAGACTGGTAAGTAATAAACAAGTGTCTATGAAGACACATGTGATTTGAAGCACCATAATCTAATAACCATTGTTGATCATGACATGAACCAATACTAATTGATAAAATTTCATCAGTCATACCTGAACCTGTTGTTGAACCTGTTTCAGTTGTGTTTTCTTCCTTTGTCTCTTTTGGAGGGTCTTCTTTGGAGGCTTACTATCTCTTCCAACAATACTTTTTCAGGTGTCCAGATTTGCCACGAAACCAACACTTAAATTTGCTCTTCTTTCCCTTCGACTTTGACCGAGAGAAATCCCTCTGAACGTGTCCTCTTTCTTTAGGTCTGCCACTGACCATCATCGCCTCAGATGTAGAGGTTTCTAGATTTGATTTCTTCCTTGTTTCCTCAGACAGGAAAGCTCCAACAATATCATCAAACTCAATACTTTTTGTTGAACTGAAAATAATAGAGGTAACAAAGTGATCCCATGATGCGGGCAAAGAACACAATAATGTAATTGCCTTATCTTCAGAGTCGAATTTCACTCCCATGCTAGTCAACTGGACTAAGAGAGTATTAAAAGTATTTAAATGATCAACTATTTTCGTACCTTCCTTCATGCGCAAACTGTACAATTGTCTTTTCAGGAAGATCCTGTTCATCAAGGATTTCGTCATATACAAGCTTTCCATCTTCGTCCACAAATCGACTACTATCTTCTTCCTAACAATGTTGAACAAAACATCATCGGCCAAAGACAGGCATATGGCACTCAGTGCTCTTACATCAATCTCATCCCAGTCATCATCTGTTATGGTTGCAGATTGCTTTTCTTTTCCCAAAAGCGTCTTCACCATGCCTTGTTGCATGAGCAGATCGTGCATCTTAACCTTCTAGATCTCGAAATTGTTCTTGCCATTGAACTTCTCAATTTCAAACTTAGCACTCTATGTCTTTTCCATTAGAGGAAACATTCCAAAAAACACCACTGCTTATAAAATCAAGCCTTTATATGGAGGAATGATCTTACTCAATGTTGAACAATAATTTTAAAAGGTTTAATCCAAAAATACCTTTTAATAATATATAAAAGAGACCAGCTCAAATATAAATATATTTATAAAGTATCCACCCATGAGATAAAACTTTTCTTTATAAATAAATTCACCTCACCTTATATATATTCACCTTCTATTAAAAAAAAAAACATCCTCCACTCTTATGCGATCCTTTAAAAAAAAAGAATATCTCGTGCTTAATTTAAAAAATCATCTGTCATATAAACCGTAACTTCAAACCTTGTAATTTCACCATGCGAATAGAGGGGCGTTGTTTTCTTAATTCGATGCTCTCCATAAAGAAATAGAGGGGCGTTGTTTTCTTAATTAGCGAATATCATAAGTGTACCATTAATCAACGCTCCCTGCAGGCAGAGACCCTCGCGCTAATGCGCAAATCGACGCTCACATGGGCATCTCTAGCAAAAACATGCGTTTGTCTCTCTCTAGCAAATTCGCGGCTCATTCATCAAGGTATTTCCTCTCCCCGAGCTCTGATACCACTTGTTGTAATTGCAAATGCGGAAAACACAATCACATAGAATATAAAAGACACAGAGATTTATGTGGTTCACCCAAATGCTGGGCTACGTCCACCAAGTAGAGGTATCAGTTGTCTTATTATTCAAATCATGGAGATTACAACAACTCACTCACTCCTTGTCTGCCTCTATGGGCTTACATAAATTTATATACATATACACAGGGAACTGATTATTAAATGCAATCCTATCAATATTCTAACTTGGTCTCAATAGTTACAACCGATGCTGAATAATAAGATCTCAATTCTATCCTTGGAATTTGTTGTCACTGTTTAACACGTACAACAATGTCGTAGCCAATGGGAAACCGAGAGCAAAGAGCTCAAGATTGACTTTTGAACCGCTGTGACACTTGAGAGAGCAACTTCTTCATGATGAGAAGCAGACTGACAAAGCGATGGAAGTTGAAGCGGACACCTCCCATCCAAAAGTGATTCCAATGTGGGAGCCATGAAAATGCATCCCACAATCCAATACGGCTCCAAAGTATGTTATCACAATCCAATACGGATCCAAAGTATGTTATCAACTCAGTTAGTGTAGGAGAAAATACTTAGTTTATGAAGGAACATGTTTTGATTGGGAAATTTTTGAAAATCTGAAGGCAATCCAATGAAATGGATCAAAGCTTGGTTGAACCCCAAAAGACATTATGATTTCAGATAGGTTCAAAAGGTTTCTTCACAATAATCTTCTTCAATCTAGAAGACAAAAACTAAATCTTTAAGAATGAACCTTATTTTTTCAATTCAACAGACTTATATTTAAGATTTTGGACAGATCTCTTCATCCTTGAAAAGGAGGATTTCTCTTTTGCACCGGTTTGGATAATCCTTTATTCCCCGAGTTCTAATTGGAAGAAATACTTGCTCGCATCAGTAATACCCTTGGCCTTTATGTCAAATCTTCATGTGACATACCCCTTAAGTATGACAATTTTTTTTATATATACTAGTATTTGTTTATTTATTTTTGTTATTGAATGAGCTTTAAAATGTTGTATAACTAAACTTTATCTTCAAAGTTTTCAAGAGCCTTAGAGTATCATATTTAATAATTATATATATAAACAATTCTAATAATACCCTTTAGATTACTTAAAACATTGTCCATTTGACAAAGGGGATGATTATGGAAACTTGAAGATTTTCTATAAATTCTTTTGTTTTTTTAGATACACAAGGATTGGTTACCTAGTCGTGAAACAATTAGTATTATCCTCTCGATCCTTGATATTATTTCTCCAAGATACATTTAGATTAAAGTTGCACTATTTATGGTGCTCAACATCCGATGTAGATCGAACGAGGGTTAAAATCCTTGATAAGAACTTTCTTGTACCTATTTGACCCTTCTAATTAATGAGTTGGGTAAACTTCTTTACCTAACTTGAATTGGATCCTTCTTGATGAGTGGGAACTAACATCAAGAGTGACACTCAACCATGTTCTTTAAATTCTTTTCCAGACAGACATGGTCTGGCCTCATAGCACTGGGCCACGTCTTAACTTCACATGGACTTTCAAGCTTTGATGTAACTCCACGTTCATCCCTTAGAGTAAGGTACTATTTTGATGGGCTCGAGGTCTCCTCCTGTATGGTAAATTTATTTTTCTTTCAACTATCCCTTAATTTATGTCTATTGAAATGGATAAATAATAAATTTGTTTTTCTTTCAACTATAATTTTATCATTTATCGATAAATGATAAATTTGTTTTTTTGTTTTTCTTTCGACTATAAATGATAATTTTTTTTTTCTTCCAATCGATGACTATTGAAATCAATAAATGATAAATTTGTTTTTCTTTCAACTATCCCTTAATTAAAATTTTCTTTTAATCAATCTTCCTGGGTTTTATTTTTATGATGGGTCCATGTTTAATGCGAGGGAATCCATCAGTTCTTCCATGGAATTCTTCCATTCTGATTAAATTCTAAGATCTCTACAGGTACTAAAAATTTCCCTTTAATTGTTTGCTTACTATGTAGTCTTCCCTTTCCATGTTGTGATTTAAATAAGCAAACTAAAATTTGTTTTTTAATTCTATAGAGGAAATTTAGAGTTGTAATTTTACACGCAGTTATAATATTATGGCGACCCAAGGTAAATGGGTTGTGGAAGAAAAATTTATTTATTTATTTATTTTTCTTCTGAATTTATTTCAAACCCTATATTGAACCTCTTTGATATTTCTACAGGATCAGGTTGTTTCGATGTGATCAAAGTTCGAAACAGGAAAAGGTATTCGAGTTCCATTGTAGATTTTGGGTTCCAGACCTCTATCCATCCATGCAATAAATTTAATATTACTAGATCATTAGACTCCTAGAGGAATATCCTATGTAATGGAAAAGATTATTTGAGAATTCAGAAAGGTTAAACTCTTTGTACGAGTAAACTAAGCTTAATTAATTACTTTCTAAACCTTGTGATTCTACCATATTTAATATGCATATATGTATACATATATCCTTTAATTCTACCCTATATATATATATATATCCTTTAATTTTCTTTTAAGTAAAAACCTTGTGATTCTACCATATTTAATATGCATATATGTATACATATATCCTTTAATTCTACCCTATATATATATATATATATCCTTTAATTTTCTTTTAAGTAATTTTCCATTAATTCTTATTGCACGAGTTCTATTTAAAAAGAAAACTTCAATGGTTTTGTGAACAATACATTAAAGAAAAGTACGGAATATTAATTTTTTTTGTCTTTTATATATGTCCATCAAAATAGGACAGTTGGAAAGTCAAACTCTTGCTCAATAGTAAAAAAAAAATATAGTAGTTAAATGTCTTAATAATACCAAGTACCAATTTCTATAATTGGAAATTTAATTTAAAAAAAAAAAAAAACATTAAAATAAAATGTTTTAATTCTTGAGGATATCACACTTCATAAGCAAAGAAACAAAGAAGGTATACCTTGTATGCTCGCATTTGTGCATCTGTGTGTGCATGAACACCTCTAAGGATCTTCCAAGTTCCCTAACTCTGGAATATTAGGATGAAGAATGGACACAAACTATAGATTACGAGCATATTCCTTTCTGCTATAGAAAATGTCATGAACATGGATATCTCTTTCGGGATTTCCCACTAAATATCCCCCATGCGATCAATCGAGGAGGAACAAAGTAAGAAAAAAGAGGGTTTTACCCAAGTTCATGGACGTAAGAAGCCTAATACTCCCAAGCCTGGACCAGGACAAAGCAAAAAACCTTCAACCAATAACTCTTTTGATATCCTAGGAAA
The DNA here is from genome assembly GCA_009831015.1 of Picea engelmannii. Taxonomy (NCBI): domain Eukaryota; kingdom Viridiplantae; phylum Streptophyta; class Pinopsida; order Pinales; family Pinaceae; genus Picea; species Picea engelmannii. The sequence goes on from ML828359.1 coordinate 22,644, forward strand.
ATTACCTAATACCCAAGAGGTGGAAAATCTACATCAACAACAAAAGAAAGAAAGTGCCAAGGGTAAAGCAAAACAAACTCAAGAACCAATCCTGAAACATATAATGCCACCCAGTTCTCCCACTCAGATGGTCGTGGATCAACCACCAGGAGAAGGGGAGGACCTTGAAGTGTTAGTCGATGAGAAAGATTTTGATGACATTGATCTAGATCTTCTTGAGGAGGATTACAATAAGAAAGAGATACAATCCCTCCCTCCCGAGAAACTCTAAAAAATATATAAAGTATATATAGACTCCACATTGGGAGCTACATATAGATCTGGAGGAGATTTGGGGATACATTTGGACCCCAACAAAGACAATCAAAAAATTACCAAAGAACTCAAGAGAAGAGGATGCAAATCCGCACAACAATTCATCCATGAGGTGGGAAATTTTATGATCAACTCAGGCCAGATCCAAAATCTCATTGAGGGATTCTCCCCCCGCCCCCTCCCTTTTCCTCATCAAGATTCTCTCTTGGAATGTTGGAATGTAAGAGACCTCAATGGGAGAACAAAGCAGAGAGTTCTCTGTAACCATATAATTGCATAGAAACCAAACATAATATTTCTCCAGGAGATCAAATGTGCGAGTACTACTGCAGAGGATCTCTTTGCAAGGTGCTAGAGGAGGAGCAATTGTATTTTTAATGACTCTAATGGTGTGGTGGGTGGTCTTTCTATCTTATGGAACCTTGCCACAATCACTCTGGATAGATTTTATTCTACGACTTGGACGACAACAACTCGATATCGAGCCATAGGGTCGAGTAAGGGAGGCACCATCACCAATGCCTATGGTCCTCAATCATCCCCTGAAAAGGATAAATTTTTGCAAAATATCAAGTCTCTGGGTAACCTTATCAGTCAGTAGAGATGGATACTTTGCGGCAATTTCAATATCATCCTCTTCCTGGACGAAAAAATAGGAGTTAGAAGATTGGATAAAAACAGTGACAATTTTCAAAATCTCATAGTAGACATTCACTTGATAGACATTGAAACATAGAACGATGTCTTCACTTGGAATAACAAGCGTTTTGGCATCCATGAGGTAGATTGTTGGTTGGACCACTTCTTGATCTCATAATCCCTCATGTTGGAAGGACCTGTATTAGAGACAATCGTTCTCCCCAAAGAAAGATCAAATCATTGGCCTATACAATTCTGGATTGACACTACCAACGCTCCTAAATTTAATCCTTTTAAGTTTGAAAAATTATGGTTAAGCCACTCGAATTTTCAGGAGCTATCCTAAAAATGGTGGACAAAAGCAACAATAACACATGGAACCATGATGTGCATGTTTCAATAGAATCTAAATAATTTCAAGCAATATTTACGAGACTGGATCAAGAATGTGTTTGGAAACATCTTTCAAGACCAAAAAAAAATCGAGTAGGGACTGGAAGAGATTCAACAATAACTCATTTTGCAGGGCCCTACGGATCTCCTACAGGCAGAGGAGGAGCTTCTTAAAAAACAACTGGAATAAATACAACAACAAGAGGAAATCCTTTGGCACCAAAAAACAAGAGTACAATGGATCAAAGAAGGTTAAAAGAACACCAAATTCTTCCACAAGTCCATGATCTATAGGAGACATATAAATCGCATCACCAAATTGGGGAATGACCATGGCCAAGTACTCATGGAGCATGAATAAATGAAGGATGATCTCGTTAACTACTACACCAACCTTCTTTCAGAGACAATCCTTGATCGCTCACAAGTCATCAATAAAATCACTCAAGATATACCTAATCTCATCTCCCCTAAACAAAATGAAGCACTCATGTGGCCTATCTTCATGGAGGAGGTGGATCAAGCTATGAAGGAAATATTAGTGGGAAAATACCCAGGTCCCAATGGTTTCACTACATACTTCTTTCACCATTGTTGGTCGATGGTTCGAGAGGAGGTATGGTAGTTCGTGGAGGAATCTTGCTCCTTGGGTAAATTCTTAACTACTCTCAATGCTACCTTCCTCACACACATCCCCAAGGATGAACAAGTGACCCACCCAAAACAATTCAGGCCCATCGCTTTATGAAATGTTATTTATAAACTCACCATGAAAGTCATTGCACTTAGACTCAAACCCATTTTACCCTTCATTATCTCCACAGAGCAGTCATGGTACGTGGAAGGGTGTCAGATTAAAGGCAATGTCATCTTGGTGCATGAGGTGATCCACTCCCTCAAATCATCGAGAAATCTAGGTATGCTTTTAAAACTAGACCTTTCGAAGGCCTTTGACTGCTTAAGCTGGCAAAATATCCAAGCTATTCTTTTTTCTTTTGGATTTTTTCATGAATGGGTAAACTAGATATTGAATCTCACTTCAACCGCCTTCTTTTCAATTCTTGTCAATAGTGTCCCTTCAAAAACCTTTTCTCCCTCTCGTGGAATATGTTAGGGAGATCCCATCTCCCTTTTCCTATTTGTCATTATGGCTTAAGTGATTAGTCACTACATCAAAGCCTCTATTGAGGATGGTTCCTTGCAAGGCCTTCCCCTTCACGGTCTCCAACCTGCATATTCACATAGTAAATTCGTGGATGATACCATGTTAATGGGCACACCCACAACGAGGGAAGAGAAAAAACCAAGCCTTATACTCTTTGAATTCAATGAAGCTTTAGGAACCTCTGTTAATCTATAGAAATATCAGATCTTCTTCTTTGATACACCTCTAGCCATTTAGAAACACATTTCTTGCATGTTAGGCATCCCTCAGAGCTCCCTTCAATCCAACTACCTTGGCATCCCACTCTTTGACTCAACATCTAGAA
>ML828359.1:25747-47561 GCA_009831015.1 Picea engelmannii
TGGCATCAAATTCCTCCACTTCAATCTTTGGAAAGCATGCATCAAATCCAAGCCCATATGCCAACTCTCAACACAACAAAGGTAGCCAATTTTTGGAAAGAAATGCCCCCATACTCTCAATGGAGAGTTTGGAAAACCACACACAAGGATCTGAATCTTCCATATGACTGCAACTTGGACCCATGGAAGGAAACTTCTTCCCTGAGAAATATTTTCTCAAGGGAATGCTGTGACATTCTGCTCTAGGGGAATTCTACTGTAGGCACCTTCACAATCAAAGAAGCTTATTATCTCAAAGCCCAATTTCATTTAATTCCTAAAGACCTGATATGTTTCACCTTTTGGAAATCACACCTATGACCAAAGGTCTCCAAATTTCTTTGGCTTCTAGTTCAAAACCGTATCCTAACCTGGGATAACTTAAGGAAAAAATGATTTATTGGACCCTCAACGTGTCCTCTCTGTATGCAATAGAAGGAAGCGATGGAGAACTTAATGAACCAATGTCCTTTCAGTATGGATCTCTCAGAAAAGGTGTTCATTATCATGAGGAAAAATGGATCAAACAAGAGACAACACCATTCAATCTATAGAAATATGGAGAATGAATGCCTACTCAAACCCCATCCTCAATAGAATTTGTCAGTTTCTTCCAGGATTTGTGATGCAGGAGCATCGTTAGAAGTACACGTGGCAGGACAACTCAACGCTTGAGGACCAATTCATAATCTTGAGTGCTGACCGGTACTGCAATCTTTTGAAGTTGATAGAAAACAAAAGAGGAAAGATCACGCGCGTTGATCCAGGTGGATATTGGTGGCCACTCGCCTATTCCACTTGGACCCACACCATTGTTTCTTTCAGTTTTTCAGTTTCCTTAATTGTAGCACAATTTACTATTTTTAGCAGTTCTTTGGGTCCTGAACTTCTAGAGCTGTTTTGAGGCCCTAAACAACGTTTTTTTGGGTATGAATGCTTTGGCAAATTTGAGTCTGATCCGGACTTGATATTTGTTGTTAGTAGTGTATTCCTCAGATAGATCTTTCTAACGATGTATCATGTGCGTCAAATGGAGATAGTATGCCAAAGTTACGACCCCGGGAAATTGATGTACCAATTTACCCCAAAGGGGCCCATATTCTGGGGTTTCATCTCCTAGGGTTAGTTTTTTGGATGTTTAGGGTTTTCCATTGTTTTTCAGTAATATATAGGCCTTTGAGCCTCATTGTAACAGGCAGTTCAGAGGCCAGTAGCCGCCACATCTCTTCTCAGAGATAAGCTACCAGCGCCCTAGCTAGTTTATTTCCATTCTGTCTGTATGCATTTTTCAGTCATTTGTTATTAATGAAATGAAGTCTTATTTCCGCTGCATCTCTGCGTTTATGTGTATTTCTATATTTCATTGTGTTCCTACATAAATCTGGATCACGCGTGGAGACAAAATGAGCACACGTGACTTGGGAGGTTAACCCTAGTCTCGATGTAACCACAATTAGATAGTAATTAGTTTATTTGTTTGTTTCCTTTTGTATAAAGAGAGGTTTTATATGCCCAAAAGGGGGGTTACGATAGTTATGAGCAAGAAGGAGTTGTGAACAATAGTTTTTCCTTTGAATTTTACTGTAACCATTTTCTTGATTCTGAATGAAGATAACAGAGGAAATCTGATCCAAATGTGTGAGATTGTTGTTGTCCATGATACTCTGTTATTGTTGTTTGTTTCAAGAATGAATGAATCTTGCTATGAGTGTATGTAGCTTTAAAATGTTTGCATAGAATTTAATTCACTTTTCTTCGTGAGCGGTGCAAGGTGTGCACATAGTCTGCAAGGAGTGCGTTGACAAGGTCTGTTTCGACTCATAAATCTCATAAGAAATAACGTAAGATTTTCTTTGCAGGAAGTGAAAAGTGACTGCCGCAGGGTGCGCACAGTCGTCGCAAGAACTCAAATATTGTGTAAAGATCTATTGTAGAGAGTGCACAGACCTAGAATTCGACGAAGAGTCGAAGAGAATCCATAAAGAAGTCGAAGAACGAGAGTAGAGGAACACCAGGAAGGTGAGAAAGGATTCTTTTCAAGAATCTTTAGATCCGAGTTTGACAAATTTCCCAGAAAAGAAAGAAGTGCTTGGGAGATCAAATCTTTGAGAAGATCAAGCTCAGGAGGAGTAACACTTTCCAAGAAGTGCCAACGATATCCAAGAAGCGGACTCACAAGAAGGACAAAGGTAGAAACCTTTGAATCATTTCGAAAAACATTCTAAGTCTGAAGAAAGCTTGAGCTCAGAGGGAAAGATTTGGATCGTCTGATCAACGTCCAGACAACGAGGAGCAAGTGCAGAGGAAAAAATATCTCAGTCATTCAGTCTGAGCGTAAATGGATCATGGTCATATGACCAAGGTAAAGTGCACTAACTTTAAAGCTTTGAAAGCACACAGAAGGAACAAAGTCACGAAACACCAAAAATATCTAAATCGTCCATCGTCAAGGAGGACGCGTGGCGTGAGCTCATCATTTCACCGACTCGTGACTTGAAGAAGTCAAAGGTCGAGCTACAAGAACTCATGAAGTGCGAGATTGCCAAACGATCATAGCCGTTGGTCGAAGGAGGGAGTTGAACCGTATATCTGACCTTGTTGGGATTTTGCGACTCGGGAAATCAGAGGCAAGAGTTGCAAGAAATCGCGATACGCGAAATCACGATATGATCTGAGTCGTCAGATCGAGGAGAGATCTGGACTGTTAATTGTCCAGAGGGAGACAAGACGCGAAGTTGCGAAATGCGAAATCACGACGCGTTTGAAAGATTGGCCCACGGTCACAACGAAGGGTCACATCAGTGAAGGAGAATCGAGGGACTAGCATGCGCTAGGCTCCTGTCGGGATTTCGGGAGTCGGGAGAGTCTGAGTGACTCACATGTAGAAGTCACGAACTGTGAAATCACGACGTGCCTTTCGAATAGGTGACTAGTCACAACCTTGTTCACATTAAAGGGAGGGCTTAACCAAGAGAGCTAGTGCCTAAGTACACTAAGGTTTCCAAAGGTGTTAAGGAGAAGGCCACAGGTTCCATATAACCTGCACTCTAAGGGAAAGAGGGCCTGATAAGTGAATTTGAGTTTCTTGAGGGGCCGAAGACTCAATCAGACTCAGGTTCTTGATCGATCCTAGGCCGAGAGGTTACGCAACCCTTAGGATAGGAGGGGGGGGTCTACGTCAAGTGGTATTAAAGCTTATTTGCGTCTGTAGATTTCAGGCGAAGGAGATAAATGAGATAAAGGAGACACAAGAACTCGAAGTTGTACTCTGTGTGTGAGAGACGGTCAACACAATGCCACCACGGAGACGAGGAGAGCCACCTTTAGCCAATCGTGTTGTAGAAAGAGAGATGCGAGAACTTTGTGCAAGGCTGGAAGCGATGGAAGCAACGCAGAGAAGAGCACCCGATGCTGGAGACGTCAACGATGCAGATAACGAAGATGTAGAAGACGAAGAAGCCGCAATAGAACACGTTGCTGAAGAATGCTTTCTAAGAGTAGTCGTTATATTGGGAGCTAGAGCCAAGATAGAGGTCCCAATGTATGAAGGAAATTTGGATGCTGAGTAACTGCTGGATTGGATAAGGTCCATGGACAAATATTTCGATTATGAATATGTTGATGGGGAGAAAAGGGTGAGACATGTTGTCACCAGGCTTAAAGGACACACAACACTATGGTGGGATAAATTGCAGGCTGAAAGGCGAAGTAGAGGCAAACATAAGATAAAGAATTGGGACAGAATAGTGGTCAAGCTGAAGGCTAAATTCATGCCCAAAGATTATCAGATCAATCTGTTGAGGAAGCTGCAGAACCTGAGACAGAAGGGTATGACAGTCAAGGAATACACAAAAGAGTTCCAGAAGCTGAACATCAGAGCTGGACAAAGAGAGAGGGATGAAGAAAAAGTTGCCAGTATATACATGGCCTGAGGTATGAAATCTAGGATGAGATCCGTATGATGTCAGTAAGGACAATGGATGATGCTTATCATTTCACACTGAAGGTAGAAGAGAAGTTGGCCAGAAAACAAAGCCAACGAGGTAGAGGTAAAATATCAGCCCAGAAAAAAGGCAAGGGAGTTTCCCATGACAAAGCACATAATTCCAAAGATGAGGCTGAAACTCCACACAGTCACTCAGAAAGAGTCAGAAGTTCCCGAGGAAGACAGGGTGGTGGAAGAAACTCTTCTAGAGGAAGAGGCAGAGGAGGAATAAGACGTTATGCCTGTGGAAAGACAGGGCACATGTCTTAGGAATGCCCCGAGAAGAAGAAAGAGGGAGGATAAGCTCACATTTTGGAAGCACAAAGAGGGAATGTTGAAGCAAAGGGAGCTGAAGATGGAACATCCCTGATGATTAGAAAGGTTCTCTTAAAACCAGAGGCAGAAGTTAAAAATCCAGTACAGAGGAACAGCCTGTTCAGGACAACTTGCAAAACTAAAGACATAGTATGCAAGGTGATAATTGATAGTGGGAGCACTGATAACTTAGTATCCACGTAGATGGTGGAGAAATTGGAGCTGGAGACAACTTCACACCTAGAGCCATACAAAGTCTCATGGTTGCAGAAAGGACACCAATTAATGGTTACTAAACAATGCTTGGTTCAATTTATGATAGGGGGATATATAGATGAAATTCTGTGTTATGTAATTTCCATGGATGTATGCCATATTTTGTTGGGAATACCATGGTAGTTTGACAGGAATGTCATTCATGATGGGGTGAAGAATACATACACCTTGGAGAAGAATGGTAGGACACACATGTTGCTGCCAATAGAGGAGAAGAAAGTGAAAGGGGAAGCTAGCAGAAGCATACTTCTCATGAGTGGGAAGGAACTCCTGAAAGAAGTTAAGAAAGAACGAGAGATGTAGTTTGTTGTGGTGAGGAAACCCATAGCTATCCTTACTAGTACTTTGATGGATGATTTGCCTAAAGGAGTTCATGAATTTTTGGATAATTTTTGTGACATAGTGGTGGATGAGTTTCCTAACTAATTACCACCCATTAGAAGTATCATCCATCATATTGATTTGATAATAGGAGAAAGTCTACCAAACAAAGTGGCATACAGACTGACACCTCGAGAGAATGAGGAGGTAAAGAAGCAGGTCCAAGAATTGTTAGACAAGGGTTTGGTCAGAGAGAGCTTGAGCCCATGCATAGTACCAACTGTGTTGAGTCCAAAGAAAGATGGAGGATGGATAATGTGTACAGACTCGAGAGCCATCAATAAGATCACTATCAGGTATAGATTCCCTTTTCCAAGAATAGATGATTTGATGGACTGCTTAAGTGGGGCAAATTTCTTTTCTAAGATATATTTGAAAAGTGGATATCACTAGATCAGAATGAGAGAAGGTGATGAGTGGAAAACAACCTTTAAGACAAATGAAGGTTTGTATGAGTGGCTTGTTATTCCATTTGGCTTAACCAACGCCCTGAGTACTTTTATGAGGTTGATGAATGAAATAATAAAATATTTCATTGGCAAGTTTGTGGTTGTGTATCTAGACGATATATTGATCTTTAGCAAGACTAAAGAGGAGCATTTGAGGCACCTAACACTAGTGATGAGGATACTACATCAGGAGAAGCTGTTGATAAACCCGAAGAAGACCTCTTTTATGAAGACAAAACTCATTTACTTGGGTTTTGTGATCTCTTCAAATGAACTGAAGATGGGACCGAAGAAGGTGAAAGCAATCAAAGAATGGCCATCACCAAGGAACATGTTTGAGGTAAGGAGCTTCCATGGATTAATGAGTTTCTACAGGAAGTTCATTAGATATTTTAGTGGAATTTGTGCACCAATGATGGATACAGTGAAAAAAAGGCACAAGTATTTTAAATGGATAGAGGAGGCTGAGAAGAGATTCAATACACTGAAGGAGAAAGTAACAGAGTGATCAATTCTGGTCTTGCCAAATTTTGAGAAGACGTTTCTGGTGAGATGTGATGCAAGTGGAGTTGCGATTGGAGGAGTTTTGAGACAGGACAATATACCCGTTTCTTACTTCAATGAGAAGCTGAATGAGACTAAGAGAAAATACTCCACCTATGGCAACGAGTTTTATGCCATAATCCAATCCCTGAAGAAATGGAGACACTATCTTGTCCCACAAGAATTTGTCTTGTATAGCGATAACCAAGCTTTACAATTCATAACCAGACAGGAAAAATTGAATCAGAGGCATGCAAAGTGGATTGAGTATATGTAGAATTTTACTTTTGTCATAAAACATATTGCTGGGAATGCTTACAAAGTTGTTGATGCATTGAGCAGGATATGTTTGACTCTGCAAGAATTTCAGGTAAGGACCTTAGGGTTTGAACACCTTGAGGAAATGTACAGTGATGATCCAAATTTCAAGGAAGAATACGAAGCATGCATGAATCCTGTGCTGAGAGATAGGAGCTAGTGGATAGAGTATATAATTCAAGAGGGATTGTTGTTCAAGGGAAATCAATTGTGCATACCAAAATGCTCAATGAGGGATAACCTTTTGAAGGAAAAACATAGTGGAGGATTGGCTGGACATTTCGGCCATGATAAGACATTTGCGCAGTTGAGAAGTTCATACTATTGGCTAGGTATGAGAACATATGTAATAAAATTCGTGAACATATGTAGAATCTGCCAACATGCAAAAGGAAAAAGACAGAACACTGGATTGTATCAACCATTGTCCATACCAGAGAGGCCTTGGGATGCAATAAGCATGGATTTTGTGTTGGGACTACCAAGAACGTAAAAAGGATGCGATTCCATATTTGTGGTGGTGGATAGATTTTCAAATATGGCACACTTTATCCCATGTCAGAAGACTAGTGATGCAACGCATGTTGCAAATATGTTTTTCAAGGAAGTTGTAAGACTTCATGGCCTACCCAGAAACATTGTCTTGGACAGAGACACAAAATTTGTTGGTCATTTTTGGAGAACACTATGGAGGAAGTTGGGGATAGATTTGTCCTTCAGCTCATCTTATCACCCTTAGACAGGACAGAATGAGGTGGTAAACAAAAGTTTGGAGAACTTGTTGAGGAGTCTGGTCACCGAGCACCATAATCAGTGGGATCAGATTCTTCCACAAGCAGAATTTGCATACAACGACTCACCAAACAGGAGAACTGGGAAGAGATCATTCCAAATATTGTATGGAATGCAACCTAGGGGAGTGTCCGAGTTGAGAGACTTGGAACATAGTAAGATCAGAAGTGCTGGAGCATAAGATTTTTTTGCAGAAATGCAGAAGCTCCATAGCCAGATCATGGAGCAATTGCAGAGTTCTAGCCAAGAGTACAAGCGTAGAGCTAATCAACATCGCATAGAACTTCAATTTGAAGTTGGAGATCAAGTTATGGCACATCTTAGGAAGGAAAGGTTCCCTATGGGGACATATAAAAAACTAAAGATGAAGAAGATAGGACCATGTAAGTACTTGAGGAAGTTTGATGCAAACACCTATGAGATCGAGCTGCTAGATGATGTGGGCATATAGCCCATATTCAACGTCTCAGACCTGTATCCTTATAGGAAGGATGACACAGAGGGATCAACAGATCAAGAGAAGATTCAGTGGGAGAAACAAATGCCTATAGCAGAAAAACCACAGATGGAAAAGATCTTTGATCAGAGGATTGGTAAGAAGACCAAGATGAAGACCTATTTTGAATATCTGGTCAAGTGGAAGAGACATCCAATAGAAGATGCTAGCTGGGAGAGTGAAGTTGATATCCATAAGCATGGTAATTCGATATAGGAGCTCATGTACATGAGTCCATGATTTTTTGTCCAGGGGGAGTCTGATGTAGGAGCATCGTCAACAAGTACACGTGGCATGACAACTCAACGCCTAAGGACTAATTCAGAATCTCAAACGCTGACCGATACTACAATATTTTGAAGCTGATAGAAAACAAAAGAGAAAAGATCACATGCGTGGAGACAAAATGAGCATGCGTGACCTGGGAGGTTAACCCTAGTCTCGATGTAACCGCAATTAGATAGCAGTTAGTTTATTTGTTTGTTTCCTTTTGTATAAAGAGAGGTTTTGTATGCCCAAAAGCGGGGTTATGATAGTTATGAGAAAATAGGAGTTGTGAACAATAGTTGTTGCTTTGAATTTTACTGTAACCATTTTCTTGATTCTGAATGAAGATAACAGAGAAAAATTGATCCAAATGTGTGAGACTGTTGTTGTCCATGATACTCTGTTATTGTTGTTTGTTTCAAGAATGAATGAATCTTTCTACGAGTGTATGTAGCTTTGAAATGTTTGCATAGAATTTAATTTGCTTTTCTTCGTGAGCGGTGCAAGGTGTGCACACAGTCCGCAAGGAGTGCGTTGACAGGGTCTGTTTCGAATTGTAAAGCTCAGAAGAAATAGCGCAAGATTTTCTTTGCAGGAAGCTAAAAGCGACTGCTGCAGGGTGCGCACAGTCGTCACAAGAACTCAAATCTTGTGTAAAGATCTGTTGCAGAGAGTGCATAGACCTGGAATTCGACGAAGAGTCAAAGCGTCTCCGTAAAGAAGTCGAAGAACGAGAGCAGAGGAATGCCAGGAAGGCGGGAAAGGATTCTTTTCAAGAATCTTTGGATTTGAGTTTGACGAATTTCCCAGAAAAGTAAGAAGTTCTTAGGATATCAAATCTTTGAGAAGATCAAGCTCAGGAGGAGTAACACTTTCCAAGAAGTGAAAACGAGATCCAAGAAGTGGACTCGCAAGAAGGAAAAAGGTTGAAACCTTTGAATCTTTTCGAAAAATCTTCTAAGTCTGAAGAAAGCTTGAGCTCAAAGGGAAAGATCCGGACCGTCCAATTAGCGTCCAGACAACGAGGAGCAAGCGCAAAGGAAGAAATATCTTAGCCATTCGGTCTGAGCGTAAATAGATCGTGGTCATCTGACTAAGGTAAAGTGCACTAACTTTAAAGCTTTGAAAGAACACAGGAGGAACAAAGTCACGAAATGTCAAAAATATCTGAACCGTCCATCGTCAAGGAGGACACATTGCATGAGCTCATCATTTCACTGACTCGTGACTTGAAGAAGTCAAAGGTAGAGCTACAAGAACTCGTGAAGTGAGAAATCGTGAAACGATCACAACCATTGATTGAAGGAGGGAGCTGAACTGTAGATTTGACCTTGTTGGGATTTCATGACTCAGGAAATTAGAGGCAAGAGTTGCAAGAAATCGTGATACGCGAAATCGCGATATGATCTGAGCCGTCGGATTGAGGAGAGATCTAGACCGTTAATTTTCCAGAGGGAGACGAGACGTGAAGTTGCGAAACGAGAAATCACGACGCGCTTGAAAGATTGGCCCACGGTCACAGCAAAGGGTCACATCAGTGAAGAATAACCGAGGGACTAGCATGTGCTAGGCTCTTGTTGGGATTTCAGGAGTTGGGAGTGTACGAGTGACTCACATGTAGAAGTCGTGAACTGTGAAATTGCGATGCGCCTTTCGAATAGGTGACTAGTCACAACCTTGGTCACATTAAAGGGAGGGCTTAACCAGGAGAGCTAGCACCTAAGTACGCTAAGATTTCCAAAGGCGTTAAGGAGAAGGCCACATGCTCCATATAACCTACACTCTAAGGGAAATAGGGCCTGATAAGTGAATTTGAGGTTCTTGAGGGGCAGAAGAGTCAGTCAGACTCAGTTTCTTGATCGATCCTAGATAGGGAGGTCCCGCAGCCCTTAAGATAGGAGGGGGGGGGGTCTTCATCAATTTGTTGTCTGGAAAACATAGAAGGAACACAATCAAAGAGTTTTCCACTCTAATCATTCCTCCACATATTTTGTCTGGTCAAATATCTTTAGCAACATTCAATAAAATGTGGGATTACAACATTGTTCTGTTGAGGACCTGACCTACAATCCTAGTGAGCACAATATTCTCTCATAGTGGCATATAAACATTGACCCTTCCCTCTCTCCCACTGGACACATTCCCCAAGCCATAATCACGCCATGTCCAAATACATGGCAATGTCCCCCACCTAGATTCTTTAAGTTGAATTTTGATGGGGCTTATAAGGGAAATTCGAGACATGCTGGCTTTGGGGTAGTGATAAGAAATAATGAAGGAATAATCAATCACATAATGGTAGGAGACTTGGGATTTGATACCAATAATTCAACAAAGCTATGGGTCTTGATTCAAGGCATTCATCTTGCTTCTCATCTAGGCTTAAAACAATTTATAATCGAGGGAGATTCCCAACTCATCATTTCTCTTGCCACCACAATCTTCCATGGCTCTGACCTTGCCAAAATTTCTCCCACCTGGTGCCTACTTAGTTCCCTTGAAATCCTCAAGTCCCTCCTTCATCCTAGATTCATTCTCATCCCTTCACATGTTCACAGAGAAACAAACAAAGTGGAAAAAAAACTGTCTAATGAAGGGGTAGCCCTAACATGTGTCGATATCCTCTTAGATGCTAATTCTCTTCCGATTTATCCTATTCTCCAACAATGCATCACTATAGAAGACTAATATTTCACCCCCCAGATGGGGTGACAGGTGCCTAAACATGCATTCAAAGGCTAACATTGCCTACTATGTCTCCTCGCAGCTTCACTTCTTGAGGAGGAAATTTAATGTAGGGAGTTGTGATGGGAGTTTTCACCCCATGATATCTATGGTGCTTTGGATCATGATTCCTTTAGGATTAAACTGCTAGCGTACTACATAGGACACCATCGAATCTGTTGTTATTGCACCCTTAATGTGTTGGAATGGGCATATTTATATCCGTTGCTCTGATTTTTAGGACATGTTTCTCATTCTTGCTTTGTCCGTGTGTTTGGATTCTCCTTTAGAGAGGTTCAGACGTTCCCAGCTCTGGATTGTCTTTCTCCATTCTCTGTTCACTACTTGCAACATTGGAATCATGCTTCGTGAGCATGGTCGCTCCTGCAGAGGTCTGGATTACCTTAGATATATTGCCGGTTGTGGAAGAAATTCCATTGTCCCTGCTAGTGAGACAAAGTTGGGCATGGATACCAACACAACAAAGGAGAATTGGGGTTGTGTAGTCATCGAGGAAGCTTCACCTTCTCTACTTCCTGAGAACATAATGGACTTTTCCATGACAAGTCATGAGAAAATCATGCAACCTTCACATTCTCCAACCCACACAACAACAACATGCCATGCTTTTTTGAATGACCCACTAGAAGGCCATTGGGGTTATCCCATCATTGAGGAAGCACCCTCGCTGATACCCCTTCAGGAAATTAATTGAGCTCTGGAGGAGGCTCCTGAACCTACTTTTCTTCATTTCTATGAGGAACATCTCAATTTTCTCATGGATATCCGCTGAGGTGTAGCAAACCAGTTGTTTCGATAGGAGTGCGTCACTCACCGACTGGACTTTCTTTTTGAAGATCTGTCATGAAAGCCTACTTCCAACCATTGTCCAATTTGTCGTCAACCTTTCAATCTAGTTCTAGTTTGGTACCATCCAACTACTGAAGCACGAGGACGTGATACTTCTGGTGCATGATTTATTGGTTTATGCTTTTGTTTTTGTTTTGCTCAAAGTTCTGTAGGACCTCTTTTAAATGGCTTCCCAACCATCTATGTATAATCGGTTGCACTATGATCTTTCTAGATATAAGCACCGAGATAGTATGGAATAATTTTCCAGGAGCCTGGAGCCGACACTAGTTTCCACTTTTTGGTAGGCCGATCTCCAAGCTCCCAAGTTTATGTAAATCTTTCAACTTTCAGAGGTACTACAATAATTTAATTTAAAAATTATATATATTAAAAGTTATATTAATATATATTAAAATATTTCATATATATATATATATATTAATGAAAAGGTTATGTTAGATGAACATCGCCCCCATACTTACTGTAGAGCGCCTTTTAGAGAAATCATATTTTTATTATATTTACTATAATAAAACATCATTTAAAAAAATAAAAATAAAATTACTTTCAAGTAGTAATTAATATGCAATAATTTGTCAGGGGTGGTAGGAGCAGTGGGACACTTTTTGATCCCATAAGAACACAAGTTGCATCTTATTCTTAGGTCTACGAGCAATGTCAAACAATGTTGCAAAATCATATTCACTATTGAGAAGCTTGATATTGACAAAATAATCACATATATTATCGTTAATAATTTTGGGAGATTCCATGTTTGTCATCAAGGTAAAGTTTGGAAAGTCCCATATGCTTTATATTAGGTTGGGACCACTTATGATGGAAGCCATTCTACAAATTTTCTTGTGCCTACATGAATTGCAAATGCTTGCGATCAATGTGGATGATCGTTTCCTCTCCCATAATATAATGCTTCCACTATCGACATGCCTACAAAATTGAATACATCTCCTTGTCATAGGTGGGGTATTTGCAAACATAATCAAATAACGTCTCACTATGATAGGCCATCAGATGTCTTTGTTGAGTGAGGACTGCATCAATAACATAGTTAGAGGCATCTATCTCAATCTCAAATGGTTTTTGCAAGTATGACAACGTGAGGACTAGTGTGGAGTAGAGACAATGTTTCAACTCTTGGAATTCTTTCTAATGTGGTCCAAACCAAGAAAAATTAGATTTAGCTCCACTTTTAATCACTTGAATTATGGGTCAAGAAATATGAGAGAACCCCAACACAAACCTATGGTATAATTTGGTGAGGCCTAACAAGTTGCAGAGCTTTGTTAGAGTTATCGAGGTTGGCCATTCGTGAATCAATTGGATCTTGGCTAGGTCCACATGCACCCCATGTTCATCCATGATGTATCCCAAGTATTGAATTCTATGCATTCCAAATGAGCATTTCTCTGTATCGACGTATAAATTTTGTTGCCTCAAGGTGCTTAGGACCTATTGAATGTGTTGAAAATGTTCTTCTTAGGTTTGGTTGAAGATGAGGATGTCATCCAAATATACAACCACAAAAGAGTTTGTGAACAAACACAATATATCATCCATCATCCTTGTGAATGTTGCTGGAGGACTAGTCAAGCCCAAAGGCATGAACAACCACTCAAAAAGGCCTTCTTTAAATTTGAAGGTTGTATTCCATACATCAATTTGTTCTATCAGAACTTGGTGGTAGATTGAGTTTAGATCAATCTTACTAAAGAACTTGACACCCTTAAGTTGATCAAGAAAATTGTCAATCTAGGGGATCGAGTATTGATTCTTAACAATGATTTTGTCCGGGGCTCTATAATCAATGCAAAGTCACCATCTTCCATCCTTCTTCTACACCAACATAATTATGCTCCCACAAGGCGACGAACTCGGTCGAATGTGGCCCTTTCAGATGAGCTCCTGAATTTGACACTTTATTTCCTCATTCTCTATGAGGGAACAACTATATATGGGACCATTGTGTAAGGGAGAACCAAGTATAAAGTCAATGGGATGCTTGACCTGACAGTGCAGAGGAACCCAACAAAGTTACCAACTTAACGAGAACTTTCTAGAATTCTCGGTTTTTTAGAGGTCACATTCAATGGCTATTTTTACCCCTATTTCAAAAATTGATGCTACTAGTAAATAAAAAAACTATAAAATTTATAAATATAAACCTTAAAAATACTTAAAAAAACAAAAAAAAAACAAAACAAAAAAAACCACAAATTTATAATAATTTAAAGAAAAATAAACAAATCTACAACTAAAAATATTAAAATATATATATTTAAAATAAAATAAAATATAAATATAAAAAAATACAATCAAAACAAAATTGTATAATATAATTTTTAAAAAATAATATTATAAAACCTCAAAAAAAAAATTTGGAAATAATTTTTAACAAAAATAAAAATAAAAAAACATTAAGATTTTCTTTAATAAAATTGAAAAGAATACAAAATAGTTGAGAATTAGGTTGAAGGGAGATTCCTAGAATCACCCCCCTTCTATTTCACTTGAAATTCAAGTGAAATGGACTAGGGGGGAGGGAGGGTTGAAGTGGAGGTCGTGGATTCGACACCGTGGGTGCTGACAGGAGGGTAGGTCATGGAGCGAAAACCCCGTGGGAACCAGCGTGAGGGATGGTCGCGGCCTCCCCTCCCACCGACGTCCATAGGGCCATGGCCGAGAGGGAGACCAAGTTTAATATATTTTTTTTTTATAAAAATTTTTTTGAATTTTTTTTTTTAACTATTTAAAATTGTTTTTTAATATATATTTTTTTTTAATTTTATAAAATTTGTTTGTTCTTTCTCGCTCTCTCTTTATATATATAATTTAAAAACATGTTTTTTTTCATTTTTTGGATTTTTTCTATACATTTTTATTTTATGATTTTATGATTTTGTTTGTAATGGTGTTGGTTTTTTTAAACCATGGTTTGAAACAAGTTAATGTTAAACTTGGGAAAAATAATGTGTTATCACTGACACTAGTGTTCTTTTTGGAGGTTGATTTTAAGGTTTTTGTTTGGAATGATATTGGTTTTCAAGACCACGATTTCAAACAAGTTGTAATTTTAACCTAAAAAAAACCAGAGGTTATCTTGTGAGGACCACTTTTTGATCATTCAAGGGTCAATTTTAAGATTTTTGTTTGTAATTTTATATGGATTTAAGGCCATGGTGGAAAATTCTTGTAATTCTAACCTCGAAAAAAAGGGGGGTGTTACCAATAGGACCACTCTTTGATTTGGTGGTTGATTTTGGTGTTTTTGGCACAAAAATATGGCTTTTTGAAAGCTAGGTTTCTCATTTTGAGGTCACATTTCTCGTTAAGTCACTAACTTTGTTACCCCTATAGGTAAGGCAAATATGTCTCTATATTCCTTTACAACCTTGTCCACTTGCTTCTATTGTGTAGAGTTATCCTCTACTAAAGATATGTTGGTCATAATAACCTTTCGTTCACCTTCCAACCGAACCATGAAGACAACAAATTTTGCAATCCGAGAGATCACCTTTCAACACTATTTTGTTGAGATCAATAAAATTGTATTAGCCAGAACTACCTCTAGTGCCATGTAGGGTTGACCTCCCAAAGTAACAATGACATTATGGGGTTGGGACTCATAAACAACATGATGTTTCCACATATATGGTTGTCCTAAAATAACATCACATACCTTGAGTGACGAAACATCACATAGTACCTTATCTTTGAAGGGATTAATGCCATAGGACAAACAACACTGTTGGCTGACATGAAGGTATCTTCCCTGGCTCAATAAAACAATGGTGTACGGTTGAGGGTGTGGCATTGTCGATAACTTCAATCTCTTGATGACCTTGGCTGAGATTAGTTTCTTTTGGCTCTCATTGTCAACAATGAAATGTAGTGGGGTCCCCTTCACCCACATCTATGAATGGAAGAGCTGCCCCCCCTCCCCAAGATCCTTTTACTCGCCTATTTGGATCTTTGTGGTTGCGATGTTGGTACTGGGTTCTACCTTGATGATCTTCTTCCTCTTATCCTATTTTGAATTAGAGTTCAAGTCAAGGTTCGACTCTTTTTCTTTAAGTTCGACCAACAGTGACTATTTCGAGCAACATTAATCAATGTTGTGCCATGGGATTTTGTGGAACTCACAACACTTCCTAGTGTCCTTCTTTGACTTCTCATACCCATCTTTGTCTGCAATGTGGACTAGTTGTCTCAAGGTTATCTCTCCCTACTTTGTCCCTTACCTTATAAGTTAGGGCCACCTTTACCATACTTCTATTGTGGCATATTTGCAAACCCAAACTTCTACTTATTCCATTGCTTAAATTTCTATTCAATTTTTACAACAAATCTATAAGTGGCTCCTTGTGAGGAGATGTCCAAGAAATCCATCTTTTCTTAGATGTACCTATGTAAAACATTGCATTACTTCAAAACCAGATGCCACTTAGAGTCTTTGATACCCATATTTGAGTGCAAGGTATGGAAGATGTTGGTGTACTTCTAAACCATCTGATCTCTCTCTTAATGCAAAGTCATCCATCCCATGTATTTATCATCGTAGCTTCCAATAGGGTATAATTCCTCCTTGACAGAATCAACAAAGTACACCCAAGTGGGTCCTATCTTGAATGTTATAGACTCATCTTCGTTGGAATGCTTTTCAACTGAATAATAACCCTTAACAGATTTAACCATTTATCCAAAGCATCTACATCTATCTAGCCTTCAAATATAGGGATATCAAAGTTAACTTGTACATTGAAGGGTGTCACGCCTCCAAAATGGTTGCTTGTTGAAGGTGCCTCACCCTCCATCGGTAGTCATTGAAGGATCTGGGTGAATATTTCTATCATCATGTTCCCTTTTCATGCAAGGGCTTCCTCAAGCAACATCTTGATAAGATCTCCTATTCCTTCATATTTCCTTTCTCCACCATGGGACTTCACTTGGTTTGGAGAGAGCATTCATCTCCTAGTGAAACTAGATTGAGACATAACTCTCTATACACTGACCTTGTCGAGCACATGAATTGAGAAAAAAACAAGGAGCAGATTTCTTTGATACCACTAATCTCTATTCTATAAGGAACAAAACGAAACACAAACTAAAATATAGTAGAGAGAACAATAATATAGTGAAATCCCAACTTCTATTAATGAATAAAATAGTGGAATATTGTAGAACACAAATTGGCTAGAATGGTGGTAGCTTATCTCTGAAGAGAGAGATGGTGACTACGCTCAATCACAAAATCTCATATACAAGTTAAAAATGGTAGCCTTTTAATGTAAACAAAGAATCCTAAAGGTACAAAAACCTAACCCTAGGTGGTGAAGCACCAAAAGGTATTTTTGGGTGTTAGTTTCTACATCAACTTTCTGAGCACACAACTTTCGCATACAATATCCATTTGGCGCACATAGTAGCTCATTGGAAAGCTCTAACTGAGGACTACAATATTCTAACATGGCTTGGAATTTTCAAAGTAATCTATGCTCTTTACGCTTCTCATAAAACATTGTTTAGGGCCTCAAAACAACCCCAAAATTTTAGGACCCAAAAATCCCAGAAAATCATAACAAAACTACCAAGATGGATAACCATTTTAAGTCAGTGGAAGAGGTAGGTGGCCACCGATATCCACCTGGATCATATAAAAAATAAATGTAATATCTAATATGAGGAATCATTTTTCTCCCATTGCATAGAAAGTATTTATTTTTATCTTTATTTATTTCAATGTGTATTATAGTTAAAGTAATAGTGATGTTGTTGGAAAATTAGCATTACAATACTAGGATTTAAAGCGACTAAAGAGAAATTAATGTCTAATAAAGGTTAAATCATATTAAGTGACTAAATCCCTAATCCCTAAATGAAGGTATTTTAGATATCTAGTTCCATGGTTAGGGAAGGAAAAAACTTAGGCCTTAGGCCCTATACATCACTTCTAGGACTTAATTTCCATGAATAACACCTACAAAACCACAACACAGACCCTCTCTATGGGGTGTTTGGCATCAAGGTTGGATATGGATAGCACTAGGAGATTTTTCACACTATGTATGGTTCATAGGGATTGAAGATGGTTGATGAAGGAGAAAAACTACCTCCACATATTGTTGAATCTTCTTAGTCTCAATATCCTAGAGCGAATCCTCGTACCAACACCCAAGTCCTTTCTAAGGGTTCTTTACATTTCTTCGAGGGGGAATATGAGTGTTTTGGGTAGGATTTGTGCACTAGAAATGGTTCTAGACTATGCCACATGGTCAAGGGGGTAAACAAGGGCCTTAATTTCTAATTGAACCTTCTCAATCTCAAGCACCATGAACAATTCCTAGACATAATGACATTAACCCTCACTAGTTTTTTTTTTCCCTTAGAGTTGAATACATGTGCCATTAATATGTTTAACCATAATTGTTGTAGGAAAAAAACATCCTCATTTCCTTGTCCTTGGTTGGTTGAGGGACACAACATCATCAAGCCATAAACATGGCTTCTCTGGCTCAAGCACAATGAACATGTCCTCATACCACCACATGAGAGCATGGATGGTTTGTGTGGCCTTGAACATTGTCAAAGACTAAAGCTAGTGTCTTAGGATCTCATTGAATCTTCTCAATATCAAGAGCCTTGAATAAATACTCAAACAAGTGTTAAGGAATAAACAAGGTTAGGGGGGACTCAATGGCATTAAGACCTATTGAACCTTCTCAAGCTCAAGCATTGAGAAAAATACATAGAAACCACAACATGAGCCATATTTAGGGAGTCCTTGACATTTGAGTTTAATATGGAAATCATAATCATGTCTTGGGCATCATGAATTGATATCAGGTCCATGACCATAGTAAATGGAGGAAAACAAGAGCCTCTAGCCTTAAACCTTGCTTCTCATGCTCAAGTTCCATGGACGAGTTCTCAAAACTCCACATATGAGCTCTCTTGGTTAACAATCGCCTTGAAGTGTGCCATGGATGCCAAAACTAGGTTAGTTGTGAACCGATATTGTGTCTAGAGGTGTATCCAATGTCACATGAGAAGAGTAATAGCCCTTGTTCCCCAAATGATGCATTTTGATCTCATTTTCCATGGACAATGCATCCTAACCATAAATATTCTACAAATATATTGCTAAGCACATCCTGGAACGATCACATGAGGCCCTTATATGGTATCTTTGGCCTACCCGAGGGACATGGGTGCTATGATTAAACCAAAAAACATGCCCTGAATGAGAATATATCTTGAGCCCACACCATGAATCATTCCTTGGGACATGGTTGAGGTTCTTTAGCATTTGAGTGGGATATAGAATCCATGAGTAGGTTTTGTGCATTGGAAATGGTCTTCAAGGTCTAAACATGGTCAAGGGGGGAAACAAGGAGCTTAATCCCTAAATTAAGTTATTCTAGAGCTCTAGAAGTATGGTTAGTGGTGGAAAAAACTTGTGCCTTAGGCTCTAGATTCCAATTCTCGGGATTTATCTCCATGAATAACACCTACAAAACCACAACATGAATCCTTTATAAGGGGCATTTGGAATCAAGGTTGGATATGGACGCCATTAGGAGTTTTTTCACACTGAGGATGGGTTGTAGGGCCATGAACATCATTGAAAAAGGAAACCAGGTGCCTTGAGATATAGTTGAATATAACACCCTGTTTCCCCCAGTTTGTAAATATAACTGGACTGGACAAGGACTATGGCAAACTCATAAGTATGAATATGTGATGTAAATGGAGCTGCAGGAAGAGGTCAATAAATGTGAATAACATTTTGAATTTATTGCAGGACTGCTGAAAGGGGATGTGCAGAAAAGAGACCATGATGGCGGTGGAAGGCACCTGAAAAGGTGGCGTTAACTTCCACCCTGAATGAATACCGTATTTGGACTCCACTGGCCCGGAGAACCAAAAGCGGCTCGCTGGCCCCCAAATTTAATGTCTCGCAGGCTGGTAGGCGGGCGGCTTGATGAGGGATGGGATGGTGAACCGCCCATCCGTAGAGCCGTCAGGCCTGATCGACGCGAGGGTAATCGTGCCACACGCAACATCGCGAGAGGATAAGGCGTATGGCAGAAGCGATGGAAGGGGCAGACGCGAGGGGAACTCTGGCATTACGCAGAGTGAGTGATAGCAGAGAGGAAGGATTGCAACCTTCGCTCTTGGTCACTGGCAGACAGAGAGACGCAGTCTCAACAACATCGTGGTCTCAGCTCGGGGGCTGCTAGTGGTAAATCCGCTGGGAGTCGCTACGCCTATGGTTGGGTGGAAACGAGCACCCCTCTCAGCAGTTGCACCCATTTCTGAAGTCACTTCTGATAAGTGTTTTGTTTACATATTGCCTCTTGTAATTCATAGAATGATACATATATGTATATGCTCATAGATCTGTGAAATTATGAACGATTCAAGTGTAGGAATGTATGTGCAGTGGTTTGATAAGAATTATAGACATATGCTTATAACAGAGGAAGCCATGCATGCTTTAAATTGATAAATGAATCTAATTATAGGTTGAATTAAGTTAGGCTTCCATCCCGTTCTCGAGAAGTTGTTTCCCCTCACCCATCTCCCGGAAGGCCCTGGAATAGATCTCTTGTAGAGATCTCCTCCTTGGAAAGGTTTAACCAGAACTTGGAATAGGAACTTGAAGGTGCAAGTTTTAATAACCCTGTACGAGGGAGGACGATCCTCTTAAAAACCCGAGATGGAATCTTAGGGAAGGAATATCGAAATCTATGGATGAGAGTATGTTGGGGAATCCACAGTTTCTCCACGATCGTTAGATTAGCAGGAGAAGGTAGGGTGTTAAAGGCTTTACCACCTGATTTTCCTGTGTCTTCATGGGTAATAAAGAGTCTAGGGCCGTAGATCCCCATGTTCCATGAGAATATCTGGACCGCTGATTTTCCTGACCACAAAGTTGTGGAAGAGTGCATAAAGTAGCATCAGAACTGTTGGATCTCACTGAGGTGCGAGGAGGTTACGACCACATCCGAGTCCAAGCTTGGAAGGCTGGTGAACCGTGAGTTTAGCAGTCGAACTCCCGTTAACCGTTAGATCTGGCAAGAGTTACACTGGGGTTAAACCCTAATGAATAGAGGAGAGTTTCTAGAAAGTCAACGGGATATTGAAGTCATCGGAAATTTCGAGAATGCAAAAATCACGACAGCAGGAATCGCGATCTGCAATATCCAGATGAGCTTTGAGCTGTCCATAGTTGAGGATGCGTGTCAGGAGATCCAAAGAAGTCGAGCATCGGAGAATCGGGGTTTGCGAGAGCAGAGAAATCTTGCCGCTTGGAATCACGATCCACGATATCCTGATGAGCTCTGAGCCGTCCATAGTTGAGGACGTGTGTCAAGAGATCCAAAGAAGTTGAGCATCGGAGAATCAGAGTTTCCAAGCACAAAGAAATCTTGTCATACGGAATCGCGATCCGTGATTTACCGACAAGATCAGATCTGTCCATTGGGTGGAACACGTGCCAACAGATCCCAAAGAGTCAGAGTTCGGGACATCGAAGTTTTCGGAGGTAAGAAACTCCCACACATTGGAATCGTGATCCGCGATATCCCGACTGGAGATCCGTGTGGGACACAACGGGAGATAGTGGAGAACAGGTGTTACCATATCGGGGTTCGGAACTTGGAGAGTTCCGTGAACTAGTGCAACGGGAATCGTGATATCCCGATACGCGATTTCCCGACTTGCCACAGGAGTGTGGGTCACAGTGGAGGACAGGTGTCGTGCGCATTTTCGTATCAGCATATCGGGAGTTGGGGATCCACGAGGTAATTTGCATTCGACAGTGAAAACCCCGAAATCCCGATGGGAAATTATACGGCTGCAGTCATATGGTAAGTGGTCATATGGACCATAGTATAGCCAAGAGGGCTAGCCAGTGTAAAGGCGCATCAGGAGTCGGAGGATCGAGAGTCCAGGGGACTTGCGCATCGTGACAATGAAAGATGCGAAACCCCGACAGGATTAAAGGCTGTGGTCATATGAAGGTTGTGGTCACATTGACCAGGGCTTAGCCTGGAGAGCCAATACGCTAGGGGCATATCGGGGATCGGAGAATCGCGAGTTTGAGGACTCGTGAATTACGACATTAGAAACCCCAAAACTCCGATAGGAGTAGCCTCGAAAGGAGGTAAGGCCACGGTCATAGAGGCAGTGGACCACAGGCTTGGCTTGGAGGGCTAATGCGTAAGGAGCGCGTCGGAATTCGAAGGATCGCGAGTCTTGGGGGTGAATGAATTTTGACATTAGAAACCCCGTAGCCCCGATGGGAGTTATGACCATGGTCATATAGAGGAGGCCATGCAACCAAGAGCTTAGCCT
>ML828360.1:4492-16415 GCA_009831015.1 Picea engelmannii
TCCACTTTGTATCGTCAGTTGATCGGGTCATTGATGTATTTGGTCAATACCAGGCCAGATATTTGTTTTGTTGTTAACACTCTCAGTCAGTTCATGGTGGAGCCTAGGAGAGTGCACTGGGTGGCAACAAAACATGTGCTCAGTTATCTTTGTGGTACGGTAGATTATGGTCTGGACTATCATAGAGGAGATGGAGTTCGTCTGGTTGGCTATACAAACTCAGATTTGGCAGGATGTGTCAGTGACAGGAAAAGCACTTCAGGGTGCTGCTTTGGATTGGGATCAACAGTTGTGTCTTGGTTCAGTTGGAAGCAGAAGTCAGTGGCTTTGAGTTCGACAGAGGCTGAGTATATGGTAGCTAGTCAGGCTAGTTGTGAGGCCCTTTGGCTTCGCAAGATGTTGGTTGGATTGTTCGGTGTGCAGTTGAGGCTTAATGTGATTTATTGTGATAATCAGAGTTGCATTAAACTCTCGGAGAATCCATTTTTTCATGACCAGTCTAAGAATATCGAGATTCGATATCACTTCATCCGTGATTATGTTCAGAGAGGAGCTGTGGAGCTACAATACATATCTACAGAGGAGCAGGTTGCAGACATACTCACCAAGGCATTGGGCAGAGGCAAGTTTGTATTTTTCAGGGACAGGCTTGGAGTGGTGAGTAACACTTTCCTCGGTATGAGGGAGTGTTAAATTTTTAATTAAAATAAAGTACCAAGGCAAGTGTTTCTCTTCCCTAGGCGCCTAAGGGGGAGAAAGTGCCTAATGTGGGTCCTAGTCAAATTAATTTGTGAAATGCAAATTAAAAGATAACTTTATGACTAAAGTGAGGGTGAGTGAAGAGACACCAAATCTCAGCCACTTATCTAATCTAATCTCAACCGTTAGATTAGAAAACCCCTCACCTTCCCTCATGAGGTCGACTTGGGCAAGAGGGCGCACCCATTCTTGGGTAGTTCAAGCATTCTTGTTGAGAGAACAAGAGAGAGCAAGAGAGAGGTCGAGTTGAAGAAAAGAGATAGCATTTGCTGAAGGAGAGCACACATCCCAAGGCAAAGAGTAGCACGAATTTCAAGGCAGCAGACAACAAGGAAGAACAGGCCGTATCGTATGGAGTTGTGGAGGTCGTACAACATTTAATGTGCACAGAAATCGAGGAGGACAGCAGCTGCAATTTCTGAGAGTATTGGCATGCATTCCAAGGCTGCCGTACAACATTTATTGGCACATAAATTGAGGTAATTGCTGTAATAAATTTCTGAGTGTATTTCCGTATAGTCCGTACAGTTTGGCACGAATTTTGAGAACCGTACGACACGGTTTACAAGGAAATGTTCATGCTGGGTTTTCCGTACAGTCCTAGCAGAGTTTCGGCACAAATTTTGGGACAGTCCGTACAGGATTAATTGTTGGGACAGCCGTACAGTTGTACGGATTTCTGGGACAGAAATCGAGGAGCATTTTCTGGAACTGTTCAGAAGGATTTTAGCGAAAGAAAGTCCAGATAAGTTTGTGTAAATTTCTAAAGATGAATATGCTGTAAAAGAAATTTCTCAGAAGCTCATAAATAATAAAAAGCCCTCTCTCATTGGTTTTCCCCTTGTGGGTTTTTCCAGGGTCGAAGTTAGACCGAAAATCTTTGTGTCTATATTTTCTGAGTTTTGTATACTGCTGATATTTTATTTCTACGTTGAAAATGATGTTCAGAATCCTCATGTTTCAGTTCTGAAGTTTATTTTCTGTTAAGTTTTTATATGCTGAAACAGTGCTGAAACATATGCTGAAACAATGCTGAACATATGCTGAAACAGTGCTGAAACATATGCTGAAACAGTGCTGAAATTGTGTTGAAACATATGCTGAAACAGTGTTGAAACATATGCTGAAACAGTGTTGAAATTGTGTTGAAACATATGCTGAAACAGTGCTGAAACATATGCTGAAACAGTGCTGAAACTGGGTTTGGCATTTAACTTTGGCTGAAAAATCAACGAGACTGAAACTGGGTTGGGGTCTGAAAAAAAAAATTTACAATCACGGATGAATTGGTATCTGATCTCTATGTGCTTTGACCTATCGTGAAAGACTGGATTCTCAAAGAGTTTGATACAACTCTGATTATCACAGTAGGCCTCAACTCATGACCAAATAGACCAACCAATAACTTGCGAAGCCAAATGGCCTCTCAACTGGCCTAACTAGTTGCCATATACTCTGCCTAAGCAGAACTCAGTGCCACTGACTTATGTTTCCAGCTGAACCATGAAACAACTGCTAATCCCAACCCGAAACAACACCCTAAAATGCTCCTCCTGTCAATTGCACATCCTGCCCAGTCTGAATTTGTATAGCTAATCAACCTGACCATATCACCTCTGACGTAGTCCAAACCATACTCCATTGACTCTGCTATGTACCTCAAAACATGTTTTGCTGCTATCCAGTGCACTCTCCTAGGCTCCACCATCTACTGACTGAGAGTGTTCACAGCAAAACAAATATCTGGTATAGTGTTTACTAGATACATCAATGAACCAACCAACTAACGATATCTCGTGGCATCCTCCAACTCTGACTCAGAAGCACGAAGCTTCCTCCAGTTGGTGACCATATGTGTCGACATGGGTCTGCAATCCTCCATTTGAAATCTGCTCAGAATATCCGCTGCATACTTCCCCTGTCCCAGAAAGACGTGCCCATCCTCCTGCCAAACCTCCATCCCCAAGAAATAATGCATCAGTCCTATGTCCTTCATCTCAAATTTTGAAGCAAGACCCCTCTTGCAATCAGCTATGAGCTCCTCCCCTCTAGTGATAAACAAGTCATCAACATATAGGATAAGAATGAGAGTATCCTCTTCACAAACAATGTAATAGAGATTCAGATCCACCTCTCTTCTCAAAGCCCATTTGCAGTAAGTAAGAGTCAATCCTGGAATACCAAGCTTGTGGAGGTTGCTTTAGACCATACAGTGCCTTTTTCAAGAGGCACACGTGGGACTCTCTCCCAAATACCTCGAACCCGTATGGTTGCTCAATGTTTACCTCCTCCTCTATAACACCATTCACAAATGCTGTCTTCACATCCATTTGATGGATCTTCCAAGCCATCTCTACTGCAATGGCCACAATACTCTTGATGGAAGTATATCTTGCAACTGGTGCGAATGTCTCATCATAGTCAATCCCCTCAACCTGAGAGAATCCTCTCGCCACAAATCAAGCCTTGTGTTTCTCAATGTTGCCATCTGCAACATACTTAATCTTGTACAACCACTTGGAAGTCACCATTGACTTCCCCTCTTGTCTAGGGACCACCTCCTACACATCATTCAACATAATGGAATCATACTCCTCCTACATGGCATCTCTCTAGACCTGCTGGTCTGCTGCCTGTTCAAAAGTAGTGGGCTTGGAATCTGTGATGCTAGTCACCATGTTCCAAGTAGGAACCAAACCTCTCTGGTGTTCTGCTCTCTCTCATCAACTTTTGGGCTCACCAACATACTCCTTGGCTTCCTTCAAGGTCTCTTGAAACCATCTCAGTTTCTTCTTCCCTGAAGTAACCTCCCGTGGAGTAGTATCCTCATGCCCCTCAGTCTCATCCATAGATCTCACCATAGAAGTCTGAGATCCTGAAGCACGTGCACCGATGGTCTGTGAACTAGACACATGTGATCCTGTTGCTGTACTGGGTGGACCAATCACCCCTAAACTTGATGTACTAGACACCTGTGGCTGTGTCCCCTGTGATGTGCATCTTGCATTTGTGGGACCTCCTCAACTCTGTCTCTCAACTCACAAGATCTCTAGAAGGCTTTATCCTCCTTGAATCTAACATCTCTCCTCACAACAACTCTCCTCAGTGCTTGTATGTAGATCAGATAGGCCTTTGAGACCCTGTTGTATCTAACTAGGATCCCCTTCTCTGCTGTGGGATCCAAGTTTGTCCTCTTCTTAGAAGGGACATGAGAGAAAGTCAGACACCCAAATATGTGAAGGTGTCCAACATCTGGCCTCGTCCCCAGTGAAGGCCTCCTCAGGAGTCTTGCTCCCCAGAGCTATATGTGGACTCATGTTCTGCAGATACACTGCAGTACTACAAGCCTCAACCCTTAAGAAAATTGGTAACCCCTGATAATGCAACATAGATCTCGGTGCACCAACAATAGCCATGTTCTTCCTCTCAGGAACCCCATTCTGCTGGGGGTTGTAAGCAATGGTGAACTGTCTCCTAATACCCTCCTGGGTGCAAAATTCTCTAAACTTTGTGGAGGTATACTCACCCCCATTGTCCGACCTCAAGACCTTGATCTTTCTCCTTGTCTGGTTTTCCACAGGAGCCTTAAACTCTTGGAACCTCTTGAAGACCTCACTCTTGGTCTTCAAGAAATAGGTCTAGGTCCTCCTGGAGTGGTCATCAATGAATGTCACATAGTACTCACATCCACTCAAGGAAACTGATGACATGGGCCTGCACACATCAGAGTGTACCAAGTCAAGTATCCCAACTAATCAACTGTCACTGCTCGGAAAGACAGTCTTGATGTACTTCCCAAGAGCACACCCCCTGCAAATTGAAGAGAAACAAGGTACTATCAGGCTGTTAAATCTGGTCTGTCTTTGACTAGAATTAACTCTAAGTTTGAACTTCCAAAACTGTCCTTTGCTGTCTTTTAGGACAACAAACTGCTTAGTAACTTTCTGCTAATAATTTTTGTGGTTAAGTGTCCTTTTACGGTGCCCTTGCAAGTGTTTTTCATACCAATGATTAGCACATACAATAATACTCAAAACACATAACACTCCTCTCAATCTTTACAACTCTAAATGTTATCTAACAATTCTAAGCATGCATGAAATTGACACATGTTTTTGGTCAACATGACCCTGGAAAAACCCCTATGGGGAAAACCAGTTTGGAGTAGATGTATATAGAAGGCCTCAAAGAAAAATGTACGACACAGAAAACATATACAAGTGAACCTGGTACAATAACAGCCCATCTCGGATGCCTTGGAGTCCCTTGAAGATGTCCCCGCTAGCCTCTTGAAGCAAGGCGCCCTTTGCCTTGGTGCGCCCCTCTTCCTTAGCTAATGCCTTTACCTCTTGCTTTTCCTTTGCCCTTAGCTTGTGCCTTTGAACCTTGCCTTGCCTTTGTTTTGCCTTTGGTCATGCGCCCTCCTCTCAAGAGTGCCTCCCTCCAAGTCTAGGTGCACCCCCTGCTCAAGTGCGCCCGTCCTCTTAGAAAAACTCCACAAATGTAGTGCGCCCTCCTTCACCCTTGCGCCCTCTACTCCTCTAGAGTGCGCCTAAGCATGGTGAAAGAGTATCCTCTACAAGGTGCGCCCCTCCAAGAGATGGGAACCTCCCATGAGCTAGATGTGCCCTTCTTCCCAAGATGCGCCTCTCCTCTCTAGCAAATGCGCCCCTCGTCTAGATGAATGCGCCCCTCCTCAAGATGTAGCCCACTCCTCCATGGAAGCCTCTCAATGCAAGCTACCAACAAGGTATGGCTCCTCCTCAAGCCTTGGCCTCATGCGCCCTCTCCTCCTCAAGATGTGCGCCTAAGAGCTCTTCTCCTCCTCTCCTCTCAAATCTCTCAAGTGAAGAATGAATCTCATCTTTGTCCTATTCCCTCCTTTAGCCTCTCTTTGGCCAAACCCTAAAAGATCAATGGCTAGATCCAATCTAGCCAAGTCTAAACAATGGGTGAGATTTAATCCTAAAATCTCACTTAGGAAACCCACTTTCCTTAGTTTGCTTTATGTCCTTTAACTCACCCACAAAGTGAATTAAATGTCTCTTTAATGACTTAAGTGACTTATTTCACTTTTGACTTAAACTCCTAAGTCAAAGTGAAATTAGAACATAAAGTAAAGTAATGAGGGTAATAGTCTCGCCCTTTGTGTTTAAAGACTCACAAACACAAGGGGACTACTTTCCAAGGTACCCAAATCTCAACACAAACTTCTTGATGCTCAGTGCCAAACTGTGGCAATCTTGTCACAATTGCCCTAAACACTCTCAAAGCTCCATGATGCAAGTGAGCCATCCTCCTATGCCACATCTCACACAACTGAATGCTGCTGTTGCTACTAGCCAAAGCATGTAATGGCTGAAAGATGGGTCTCTACAGTTTCCCATCACGAGTCCCAATCACTCTGGTTGATGTGATACTGGACCCCTTAGGGTGAATGAGGCCCTGACTACCTCGGAAAGACACCTCAAATCCCCTATCATGAATGGTGGAAACTAATATCAGTTTCTTCTTCAGCCCAGGATGTTCTTGAACACCATGGGTGGCCTCAATTCCCTCTGAAAGGAAACCGTGCCATGCCCAACCGCCCTGACTATGGTCTTATTGCCAAACATTGTCTCCAATTTTACCTCTGACTCTGTAAGATCAGTAAAGTACTCTCTAACACCAGACATATCACTAGATGCTCTACTGTCTATGTACCATACACTGGATGGTGTCTCAACTGTAGACAGACTGACAAGCAAGGAAATCTCCCTCTCAGACTGAGAGGAGAACTCATCCTTCTCAACTGATGCTACTGTACCACCCTGCTTCTTCTTCCTGTTGGGAAACTGTCTAACATAGTGCCCCATCTTGTCACAAGCAAAGCATTTAACTTTGTTCATATCCTTCTTCTGCTCACCTCCCTTCTGTTGCTGCTTGGCCCCACCCTTGTGACCCTTCTTGGTCTTCTTCTTACCCTTTGTAAAAAGAGCAAGATCCTCACCATCATCCCGACCACGCTGCGGACTAGTAGATCCTCACCATCATCCTAACCACACTGCGGACTAGTAGATCCTCACCATCATCCCGACCACGTTGCGGACTAGTAGATCCTCACCATCATCCCGACCACGCTGCTGACTAGTTAAATTTGGCAGCATCGACTATCATTCTCCAATGAGAGGCCATATGGGCCACCGTGAAGCTAGCCAGGGAGATTTGGAGAATCAATCAGTCTTGTGAGGTATTGACAAAAGCCAGGGGGATGTACAACCTCTGTGAGTCAAACCAAAAGTCAGGACGAACGAGATGCTATGTAAGTCTAATGCAAAAGTCAGGGGGAACGTACAACCTCTGTGAGCATAGACAGTCTAGTGCAAAAGTTAGGGGGAACGTACAACCTTTGTGAGCATAGACAGACTAGTGCAAAAGTCAGGGGGAACGTACAATCTTTGTGAGCCTAGTCAAGCCTTGTGAGCCATGAGCAAAAGTCAAGGCATCTAGCAAAAGTTAGGTTGATTATAAAATTCCTATGAGCTAGAAACAAACGATATTCCTAATATTGCAAATGATATAAATGTATTGATCTAGTGCGTTGGCACGTGTAACATTATCCACTATGAAGAGAAATTCGAATTGCCTTGTAAAGAGTCGAGTTGTAGAAGTCAAAGTTGCATGCCTAAGTCAAAGACATTGTTGTCAAGTTGTCGCATGTTGCATGCATGTCTAGTTGCATGTTGCATGCATGCATGACATGTGCATGCTAAGTTAGTACGCGTGCATGCCGAGTCAAGGGTGAGTTGTAACTGAAGTCTCAAGTCTAGTTCTATTTTTGAACTAAAGTGTGAAGTTGAGTTATGTTAAAGCATGCAAACAAGTTCCTAATTCGAGCCACTCTTCACTCCTTTATAAGTAGAGGTCGATCCCTCCCTTCAACACAATGGTTATGCAGGGTAAGGGTGAATGTGGAGACAGCATATAGAGGCACATATCAGCATACAGAGGCAGCACATAAAAGGCGCATAACAGTGCTGTCATAATAGCATATAAAGGTGCATAACAGTGCTGTCATAACAACATATAGAGGCAGCATAAAGGGCACATAACAGTGCTGTAATAACAACGTATAGAGGCAGCATAAAAGGCACATAACAATGCTGTAATAACAACATATAGAGGCAACATAAAAGGTGCATAACTGTGCTGTAGAGGCAGCATATCAGAGGCGCACCTCAGTGATTTAGAGACAACATATCAGAGGCGCATATCAGTCAATTAGAGGCAGCTTCAACAATCCATATCATAGCTGATATATCTCAGTCTTTGAAAGTAACTCGGATATGTCTATATCAACAAGGTCTCTTAGTTCTCTGTCAGGTCAGAGTCAACTTGACAAGTTCTTTAAGAGCAGAGTTTTCATGGTGGCTGTTTGTAAGTGATCTTACATTATTAATGCAATAAAGGAATATCGTTTGCTGGGGTTTTTCTCCCTGTACAGGGTTTCCCCAGGGTATATGTGTTGTTGATGTGCATGCTTACGTATCTACATGATTATTGCTATTCAGTTATGATTCTATATTGTTGAAATGTATTGAGTTGCAATCAAAGTGTTGAAGAATTCAAAGAAATAATCCGCTTAAGAAATCAAGCTCAAAATTTAACATATATGACTAAATGCTCCACTGTCTATGTACCATACACTTGATGGTGTCTCAACTATAGACAGACTGACAAGCAAGGAAATCTCCCTCTCAGACTGAGAGGCGAACTCATCCTTCTCAACTGATGCTACTGTACCACCCTGCTTCTTCTTCCTGTTGGGACACTGTCTAACATAGTGCCCCATCTTGTTACAAGCAAAGCATTTAACTTTGCTCATATCCTTCTTCTGCTCACCTCCCTTCTGCTGCTGCTTGGCCCCACCCTTGGGACCCTTCTCGGTCTTCTTCTTGCCCTTTGTAGAAAGAGCAAGATCCTCACCATCATCCTGACCACGCTGGTGACTAGTAGATCCTGAGCCAATCCCGAGCTCCTCCTGTACAAAGTCATCCCATAGCCTCCCAACTAGGCATATGCTCTCTGGCTACAATGTCTCGTACAAAGCTCTCCCATGGTTTGGAGAAGCCAATTAAGGTTGTCCTCACCAACTCCGATGGATCCACTACCTCCCCCACAACTTCCAACTTAGCACGAATCTGTGAAAACCTCATGAGGAATGAGGCGACCAAATCAATCTTAGTCATCTTAGTGCCCTTGAATTTCTCCTGGAGCACCATCTTCCGGTTTTGGTTTGGGCTCTGGTAAAGATTACACAAGGACTGCCACATCTGAAATGCAAAGTCCTTACTAGACACATGAGGAATTATGTGGTCTTTGACTGCATCTAGGATAGTCCTCTTGGCCTTGATGTTTCTCTTCCTAAACTCTGCCAAGAGCACTGCATTTGTAGGAGGGAGCACAGGATTTTCCACAATGTCCCATAGCTCACCCTCCTCCAAAATCAAAACTATCCTAGCCTTCCAGGGATACCAATTTCCGGCTCCTGCTAGCCTATCCTCCACCCTCAACCCTCCAACTGACATGGCTGCCAACTGATGAAAAAAATTACCAAAGAATTTCTGCTGTCAACGTGAGTTAAACGTTCTGTCCACTGCCTGCAATTTATATCAGCCCTCTTGTGCCTTTAGGCTCTGATACCATGAAGAATTTCAAGGATTTGGAGGCTGCCAACACAGGTCTGTCTTTGACACTGTTTTGGGACTGTTTGATGGTCACTTACAGGTCTGTTTTTGGACAGATTTAAGACTGCCTCCAGTGCTGATTTCAAGCTCATTTTAATGCTGCTGTTTTCAAGGTTAGATAACATAGGTTTGCTCTCCATAAATTTTCCTTTAAACATTCATTAAAAACAGGAAATACACCTCTTGATCTTT
Source organism: Picea engelmannii (assembly GCA_009831015.1). Lineage (NCBI taxonomy): Eukaryota > Viridiplantae > Streptophyta > Pinopsida > Pinales > Pinaceae > Picea > Picea engelmannii. Next base: position 14,170 of record ML828360.1, read on the forward strand.
TCCACTTAAATGCTGATAATAAAAATGCATACCACAGAATTTAACACAAGTAATTTTTGGTCAACATGACCCTGGAGAAACCCCCAAGGGGAAAACCAGCGAAGAGGAAATTTATTATGGAGCTTGAAGGAATTTATTACAGCAGAGATATCTGAACAACAAGTGAGAGATTTGCTTCAGCCAACTTATCTCAAGTTAGCAGCAAATTCCTCTTTGAAGATCGAGCCAGCTTTGCCTTGAGGTGCGTGCCCTCTTCCTTGGGATTTGCGCCCTTTCTCATAAGCTTCCCTCTTCCTTGGAAACCCTGCCTGCTGTAGCTGCAAGTGTGCCCTCTTCCTTAACTATAAGTGTGCCCTTTCTCATTGAACTAGTGCGCCCTTTCACCATGAACTAGTTCGCCCTTTCTCCTTCGACTAGTGCACCTCTTCTCCTCTTCTCGTCACCTCTTCTCAAGATGAACAATACGCCCAAGCTCCTCCTCATCTTTTCCTTTTGTCCTCCTCATTAGCTTGACCTAGGGATCAAGGGCCAAGATTAGATCTTAGCTTTCTAAGATCAAGGGTGGAGATTAAATCTCCCCCTTTACTTAAGTTCCCTAAGTCTCTTTATCATTAATGAGTTCATAAAGTCACTTTGACTTTATAACATAAAGTTAAGTAAGGGAGGGGTACTTCTCCCCTTTTAGTGTTAGGCACATCAATAATACTAGGGGACCACGTCCCAAGGTATCAAAAATTAACATTCATTACCTCATGTCATGCTTTGGGCCTTCTCCAATGTAGGGAGTTTCTCCTTCAATCTATTTCTTAGCCAAATGTCATGCTCCAAGCTTACTGCAAGGTAGGGTGTTTGCAGCTTTAGGCCTTGTTTGATCCCTACCTTGTGAGAAGCCATGCCTTGGACACTTACTGTGGTAGGGTATTCATCTTCTAAGATTCCCGTCTTGCTCAAACCATCTGTTGATGTGGTCTCGGGCCCTAGGTTCAACCTAGGAACAAGGCAGTCCATCAATGATGCAACCAGTAACTATGCCTCCAAATCTGTGTCAAGTATGGTGCCCAAATGGAACCTCATTGTGAAATATGTTCCGGAAGAGCCTCCATCAAAATAAGAACACCCATCTACACCTTTGTTCTTTCCCTGGATGATGAGTGGTGCTTGGGTAAAATGGAACAATGTGCATTGTCTCCAAATCTCTCCTTGCAACCAGTAACTGCCACTGAACTCCAAGGATCTGCTGTGCTTGGTGAGAGAAGAAAGCCCATGAAAAATGCGAAACAAGACATGCAATTTCAGGTGGTAACACAGTTTAATTGTGAAAGTTATTCGGTTTAAGGGCTTGGATGGCTTCTTTTCATATTTATTGCATCTATTCAGTTCTTTCCCATTTGGTTCCCATTTATATGGCATTAACATGTAGCTAACAGACATTACCAGATGTATAAGTATTGTTTATTCTTAATTGTTGTTGTTCAGAAGAATATCGTGTGTTTGTCAGGTAAATGAACCGGAAGATATCCTTAAAGCAAAACGGCTTGTCTTTCCTGGAGTTGGGGCTTTTGCATCTGCGATGGACATGCTAAATAAAACTGGGTATGGACTTATTGTTTTTTTTTTCAATTCATTATTCAGGGATGGCTTGGAGCAATTTGAAGATAATTTTCTATAGGTCTAGTATGACATTTTAAAAAAAATTCGAAGTTTTGTTGTTGAAGTTCGTTTATTATCATCGTTATTTATTTTATGTTTTTTAGCTCAATCTTATATTGAGTTTCTTATATATTGATCTGATGGCTGTCAGGATGGCTGAAGCCTTGCGTGACTATATCAAAAGTGATCGTCCCTTTTTGGGCATCTGTCTTGGTCTACAACTACTTTTTGACTACAGCGAGGAAAATGGACCTGGTATGGTTCCCTCTTTTAAAATTTCAGGCACTGGGGACTGAAAGTTGTCCATTTTACTTGTAATCTTATATGAAGTCATGGAAGGTGGAAAGTAAATTAAATATGTTTTCTCCATGATTGTGCTCTCTTTCTTCATAAACCCTAAAGCCAAAAGAAAGTTCCTGAAGGGTAAGTCTCACTTCAATAAATGGCATAATATAGTAGACACTAGAATAAAAGAACAGCGGGTCGACACATAGTCACGACTCACATCAGTACTTAGTTCAAAGTTATGAGAAACAAGGACACTAGTCCTAACCTCTTAAAATAGCAGCTAAAGGAGCTGCAGCAGGCCTCCTAGG
>ML828360.1:21189-39006 GCA_009831015.1 Picea engelmannii
GGTGTAAACACTTTTGGAGTAAAACCCCAAAAGCTGTGCTTCTTAGTATGTTCAACCATTTTATGATGTTCACTTAACATCACCAATGTTTAGGGTAAATATGGATTTTGCAGTAGTTTGCTATAAAGAAAACATACTATTGACACATGATACTCAGCGAGGACAAGCAACAAATGTGTTTTCATAGGCACAGACACAGTCAAAGTGCAGGGCACATAGAACATATTAAACAAAAGTAGGGATTCAACATAGAAGCTTTAAACTAGGCTCTCTTATACCTTATGGAAGTTGCAAATAAGAAACTATGAGGAAGATTTTGCATTATCTTCCAGAACCAACTTATAGAAATTTGAGGCATTTCTTTGCATTTTGCTTACTTTAGAAGAGTTTGAAAATAGTATGGGTGGCATGCATGGACATAAAGCTAAGAATTGAGGGCAAATGAGTCAACATTTGGATCTACCAATGAGGGTTGACATTCTGGATTGATCTTCTTAGAAATATTATCATCAAATCTTGTAGTGCCTTCTAAGCAAACAGTGCCATATGGCAGGACGCTTGTTTGTAACGGTGTGCTGGGAGTTACTGAGCAGATGTTTACTAACCAACCTTGATGTAGGGTATCTCCTAATGTTCACCATCGCTACTACCAAGGAAGATCCTTTTGTGTACAAGTTGCTCGAAAATCTCACGGTTTTTCTCACCAAACTTTTAATGCAAATTTCTGAATTTGCATGAAAAATCAAGAACTGTTAATTTCTACAATGTGCACCTCACAGGTGCCCCCAAAACATGTATATTTTCCAGAAATTTGATTTCCAGAAATCAGATAAAAATAGTTTAGATGCTGAATCAAACAAGTAGCCGGGCCTAGAAAAGGAGGGGCAAACTATAGAATGAAATCAAAGCACGAGCAAGTTTCAGCCTGAAACCAATTTGAAATCAAAGCACAAGCAAGTTTCAGCCTGAAACCAATTTGAAATCTATGATTGAACCGTAGAAAGGAGTGATTTACAGGGACAAGTAGGGATGGCAGGTTCACAGAATTATACCCTGACTGATTCCTAAACATTGAACAGGAAAACTATGTTGAATGGACAGCAATGATGGAAGCAGTAGGACTGAAAGGAAAGTCACAGATCTTAATGAATTCAAGAAGTTTGAGAGTAAGAGTAAGGAAGCCTTATTAATTTTTGTATTAAAGCTTCCTTTGACTACTAATAGAAATGGATTGTATATGGCTTTAATACAAAAACGTGGTGCTCTCAAGTTTCCCTAGGGTGGGTTTGTGCTTGGTGATTACACTTATCTTTTGAAGTGCAGATCTTGGATGTAACAAATTGGCGCTGTTGTTGAGGATAAAATCTCTCTCGCGGATTCAATAGATATGATACAATGATGTGATGAGAGATTTTGGTTGAAGATCTACCCTCCTCATCAGGTGACTCCATTGGTATGAAAGATATGAATGTGATATATTGTCTTCATTTCAGAATTGAATGCCCTATAGATTTCTTGTGTATTCTTGGATACCTGAATAAGCTCCCTCCTCCAGGATGGGTCGGGCATATTTGATGGTTCTATGGATACCCTTATCTAGCTGCACAAAATGTCACATCTTTCATAGATTTTATTCTAGAGCTTAATGTGGTCCATGAAGATGTTATTATGAGAATGTTTGCACATACCTTGGTAGAAGGTGCAAACTATTGGTTTAAAAATCTTGGTAGAGGGGAAATATCTTCATTTGCAGGATTGAACAAAACATTTCAAAGTATTGGGATAAAAGCTATAAAGAAGAAGAACAAATTGAAGACTTGTTGATGAATCCATGTCATTAAATGAAGATCCTGAACTTGTTGATTTGGAATATGTTTGCCATGAAAAGGAGGAGATAGAAGATCTAATGCTTGAGTTTCATGGTCCTCAAATAGATAATACATGACTCCAAAAATTAGGAAAACCTCCAATCCCTAGGGGACTCTGTTCATGCTGAAACTGTAGACCTCAAAAATAAACAGGATGAAATCAGAGCAGAACAGGTTTTATTCAAAGAAGAAACAAAAACCCAACTTAATTCCTAGGTCCATGTGGTTCATGGGAGAGACAATGCTCCACCTCAGATAGAGGTTCAAGAAGTTATACAAGCCAATATCGTTGGGGAATGCTCCAAGAGGATGCGGGAACTCAATTTGAAAATTTGGGGACTCCCCCTTGACCTTTGACACTCGTCAACCCCATGCAGGAAATGACCTCTTTTCTCCAGGACACCTTGAACCTCCCCAACTTCAGCATCAAGAGTGCTTTGTTTAGTTGGGATTTCACTACCCTCTTTGTTAGATTCCAATCTTTGGGCGATAGACCGTGAGCTCTCCATGCCTAGCAGAGACTCTTCTCACTTCCTATTGGATATTTGACGGCGTGTAAATATGTCTTCCGATTGTTGGTTTCACATTGCACTTATCATTTAAATTGTCAACCTGGAGTTCAGTTGATTCTTGTGAGGCTCTCGGTGCAATATACACAGAAGGAATTTTACCACTATTGTGCAATTTAATCTAAGAAACCAGCTAAGAACTATTGCAAGCATAAACCAAAGGAAAGCATAAAAAAACAGAATCAGTGTTCTTGAGCCCCAGTCTAGTTGGCGGCACCCCGTGTAGTTGGATCACTAAGACTAGGCTTGTGGTCTTTTGTACTTGGCTCTATTCACCAGGTGGGACCAAGAAGAAATACTCTAATTATAATTTGTTCACACACACTACAAAATGAAAATAGAATTTGCACCTTACTTCTACTGCTAAAGATAGAAATTTGCTCTAGTTTTGCAACACTTCGATTTGTAGCGTTCGCACTTAGTAGCATAACCCACGGGGAACCAAAGTGAAATCGACTGTTGGAACAAGATGCAGTAAGCTCTAAACATTCATGATTAATTAATCTAAATGTCAACAGAAATGAATCAACAATTCTTAAACCAATCAACTACTAAAGAAATACGTACAGCAAAAAGAAGAAAAGGCATAGTGCCTCACCTCGAGTGGGCCTAGTTCAAGGTGTGGCCCGTGGTTGAGCTCACTGGTTCACCAAGACAAATTTACAGCAAGATTCCACACATAACCAACAACAATATGTATATATTAAGTTTTGGAAAAAAGAGAGTTTACACAACTGAATTCTGAAATACGCCTGCACTTTCTAATTACCACACTCTCGTGAGCGACACAGCTAACAATTACCAAAACAGAAATTGAACCAATTGATGCTCGGTCCCTTTGATTCACCTATGTTCAATGATTAACACACTTAGCCAAAAGGAGCGCAGATATCTCCTACACTTGTGAGATTCCTTCCAATTGGTTTAGTTAATCCTTAATTGAGCAGCTACGACCTGTTGGAATTGTTGGTCACATGTGCAAGCGTGCCCCCTCGTGCCTTCATGCTGAGGGTCAACACTTTGTGTAGCCAAAATACTCTTCGTAAAGTGGCTTGCTGACCTGGAAACGGTATCATTCTTTTTATAAACTTTGGTCAGCAAATTTATTATGAGCACATATGTATTTAATAATTCAAGGAAAACTTTAAAACATGCTTTTACTTAACTATAAAAAGGAAAATAAGAAAATTAAATGACAAATATGGATATACCTTAGGAAAGCTGAAATAAGGTAGGTAATGAGTTCCTAGTATTTGAAGAGGCAAAAAGATATGTATATCATAGGTCATAAAAGAGGCAAACCTATGTTACCGGATCCGCGGATCCCCGGATCTGATACGGATTCGGATCCGGATCTGCCTAGGATCCCAGTGCACTGTATTTTAGTATTTTACCTATCCGCAGGTCGCCGCAGGTGCGAGTTCAAGTATTTTCTTTATCACAGAGAACGGGTCGGTGTCGACGCTGGCACGAGTTTAGGTATTCTCGTTATCGACGAGGACGAGATTTCTTTTCGGCCAACCTAACGAGAGTTCTTTCTGGCTAATCCAAGTCTACTTTAATATTAAATCGTCGGGGAATTAGGTGCCCAAACCTTTCTCTCACACTATGGTTACACGGTCGGGCCATACCCTATTTTCTTCCCTCAAAATGATCGTTATCCCGCCTGTCCAACAACACCATTTTGGCCTCGCCTCGACCGACCTCCTACATATTTTATGTAATAATACTAATAATTATTAATATATAATATTATAATTTTTAATAGTTAATATTATAATTTTTAATAGTTAATGTTATAATTTTTAGTAGTTAATAGTTAATGTTATAATGTTATAATAGTTGGTTATAATTTTTATAATGGTTAATGTTATAATTTATATATAATACTTTAATTTTAATTTAATTTATATTTTATTTATCTAATATATTAGTTATTTTATATAAGTATTATATATATATATATAAGTTATATATTATTTAATTTTTAATTCTTATATATATATTTTTAAATTATAAAAATATATATATTGGTTATTTTATATAAGTATTATATATTATAATATGTATAAGTTATATATTATATAATTTATATTTCTTATATAATTTTTTTTTTTAAATTATAAAAAAATAAAAAATATATTTATATTGTTTGTACTTGCCGTTTCTCCACCGTATCTGGATCTTGGCTTTTCAAAAAACTGGTGGATCTGTATCCGAATCCTAGTAACTTAGAGGCAAATAGGTGTCAAAATGGAGGCCCATCAATATGTTAGATTTCAGACACACCTCAGGTTTGGTCTAGGTTCTCAACAACACACATAGAAATCACACATTCTGAACTGTGAACATAAACACACAGAGATGTCTGACAACTTAACACAACGGAAAATACACCAACACTTGAATCATATATAATACAGATGAATTTAATGCCCCAAATCAATGTTCTTTACAAATACAAAACTCAAAACAAATGGGCTCTCGTACCAGGGACAATGGCCCAATCTTACACAGAAGAATGTCGAATACAACAAGGGAAATTTTATGCACAAAAAACCCTTATAGTTTACTGTCACTATACCTTGATTGAGGCTTTGGGCACCAACAACTTTCCCAAACCCTTGACTGCTCCTACAATCCACCACAGGGGTTGGTCCCTTTCTTGGCCTCCCTTCCCCTTCTCTCCTTGGTTGCATCTCTTCAGAGTATTCTACACAGACCTATTTAGTGTGCCTACAGACCCTGCGGTCTGCACACTTTATCAACCACCTCCCGCGGTTGATACATAGGTCCAAAAACGAGGTTCGGTTTCCCTTTTCTCCACTGCAGTGTGCACAAGAAAATCCCTAAACCAAAGCCTAAGAAAATATCCTGCTGCTGTTTAATGCAGGTCTGCCATAAAAGAAGATTCCACAGCCCTCCTCGATTGCTTTCCAAGACAAGACACATAGGTCCTCAGCCTGCTCAAGGTTGAGGCCCTTACATAGCCTGTTCTTCAGGACAAACTTGCCTTCCTGAGGCCCTTACCCGACCTGTCCTTAAGTCTGAGTCCCTACACGACCTACCTCCACATGATGAGTCTCTCACTCGTGCACTTGTAACGACCGTCAAACTTCCCAGAAAATATGCAACCTGAGGCTATTCTTCTCGCTATAGACTGAGCTTCTCTTTCCTGCAGACCGAACCTCTCCTTCCTCACAGACTAAGGCTCCTCTTGCTGGCTGCCTTACACACCTGCCCAAAACACTTTTGAACAACAGAATTGAGACCTTCACGACCCTCTCTTCTCCAATAGATCAATGGACTGAGGCCTACTTGACCTTCTCCATTGCTGGTTGAGGTCACCAAGAGTTCTCTCTAAGAATAAATGCACACATCATCCTTGTGTTTCAACTTCTCACATGATCTCCCTTTATATAACTCAAAAGGGTATGGAAGAAGCCCCTAAATTAACTCAACATTAAATTAGGTTTGTTTAATCATCAACAAACCTACAAAGCCCATCAACAAGCCCACAAAGCCTATCAACAAGCTCACAAAACCCCACACTTCACACAAAGGATTTTCTCGAGGAAAAATCGCAATGTGAGTGTCAAGAATGGCTCCCACATGCCCGACACCTAGGCTAATGTGGGAATACCTCCCGATGCTACAAAAACATCAACACACCCTCTTAGCGAGGGAGGTATTCCATCCTCCATCACCTGAAAGAATATCTGTCTCCCACACTAGAAGTTGCTCTACCTCCCACACTGGATCCGCTACCACAACTGCTCCCTCTGACACAGAAGCAATTCTTGCTAAATGACATGGACCCTTCTTGGAAGAAACCCTGCTCCTAGAAGCCTCCTGCTTCTGAGCTTCCTGCATGGCTATCTCAACCCATGACACCTTCTTGATAGTATTGGAAGACTCCTTTCTCCCATTTGAACTTGAAGGTTGACTTCCTTTGGACGACTGACTCTCCCTCTAAGCCTGCTGACTCTCTCTGAGTTTGCACAACCTTCTTCTTATTGTTCTTCAGTATAGGCTTGCCTGTAATCCTATATAAACTGCTCTCCATAACAACTAGAACCACTCCTGGGTTTGAGCTAGGTCCACTGGGTCAGAGAAGTGTCTTTTTTTTTCGGAACACAACTTCGAACCCCAACTGTTCAATCTATGAGACTGAGAGCATGTTGCACCTGAATCTCGATCCCCAAAGCACATTCTGAACTCGCAACACCCCACTTGACTCCATCCTAAATGGTACAGTCCTGACTCCTTTTACCGCACGTTGACTCTGATCACCAATCCTCTCATGTAGATAAGAATCCCATTTAGTCAGGTTCTCGAACCCCTCTCATGTTCTTGTCATATGCCTGGTAGCCCCACTATCTAAGAACCAAGCACCCTCACGAATGGTTCTCAGTGAAAGGTGGGAGGCAAGAAGAAAATCATCTTGGAACCTCTTAGCCAACCCTTCCTCCTTTGATATAGCTGGAGTAGCCATCTCAACTTGCTTCTCATTCTCGCCCTTCTTCTTATTCGGACAATGGTTGGTATAATGACCAAATTCGTTGCATGCATAGCATATTACTTTACTCAAGTCTTTCATCCCTTTGCTCTTCTTCAACTGACTAGCAAGAGCATTCTCCTCACAACTCTTGTGCTGAATATCATCATCTCGAAGTTCTTCCTGAATGAAGTCGTCCCACAACTTGTTCCAATCTGGGAGCTTCTCACGTGACACAACTCCTTTGATGAACGACTTCCATTGCTCTGAGAAGCCCTTGAGTGCCGTCCTCACCAACTCTTGTCTGCCACATCGTCCTCTATAGCTGCAAGCTCATCACGAACTTGCTGAATCCTAGTGAGATATGATGTCACATTTTCTGAACTGATCATCTTGATCTCTCTGAGCTTCTCTCTCAGCACCATCTTCTGGTTTTCGTTCTTGTTCTGAAATAACGTTTTCAGAGCCTCCCACATGTGCCACGCTGTGTTCTTTCTAGTTAGGTGAGGCATCAAATGATCCTTCACCCCATCAAGAATGATCAACCCGGCCTTTGCATCTGACTTGTTATACTTGGCTAGTTCTGCTGCATCGGTTGGCTTAGTGATCAGGGTGTCAACAAATTCCCACAGATCATTCACCAACAACACTAACTTGATTCTTTCCTTCCACGAGATGTAGTTGGATATCCCATCCAACTGATCTTCAATTCCTAATTCAGACACCATCTTTGCTGTTGGACATTTACCCAGAAGTCCAAGATACATACTCACCTGTCAAATCTTCTACAACTCTTGTGTAAATCTGAGATCCAACTGCCTTCTCAAAGCCTCAGCTCTCTACTGTGTTTGATTTCGGACACACCTCATGTCTGGTCCAGGTTCTCAACAACACACACAGAAATCACACATTCTGAACTGTGAAGATAAACACACTGAGATCTCTAACGACTTGACACATCGAAAAATACACCAACACTTGAATCATATATAGTACACAGGAATTTAATGCCCCAAATCAATGTTCTTCACAAATACAAAACTCAACACAAATGGGCTCCCATACCAGGGACAATGGCCCAATCTTACACAGAAGAAATCCATATACAACAAGGGAAATCTTGTGCACGAAAAACCCTTACTTACAGTTTAGTGTCACTGTACTTTGACTAAGGGTTTGGGCACCAACAACCCTCCCAAACCCTTGATTGCTCCTACAATCCACCACAGGGGTTGGCTCCTTGCTTGGCCTCCCTTCCCCTTCTCTCCTTGGCTGCAACTCTTCACAGTCTACTACACAACCCTATTCACTGTGCCCACAGACCCTGCTGTCTGCACACTTTATCAGCTACCTCCTGCGGTTGATAACAAGTCCAAAACTGAGGTTCTGTTTCCCTTTTTTCCACTGCAGTGTGCACAAGAAAAGCCCTAAACCAAAGCCTAAGAAAATACACTTCTGCTATTTAATGCAGGTATGCCATAAAAGAAGATTCCATAGCCCTCCTCGGCTTCTTTCCAAGACAAGACACACAGGTCCGCACCCCGCTCAAGGCTGAGGCCCTTACATGGCCTGTTCTCCAAGACAAACTTGCCTTCCTGAGGTCCTTACCCGACCTATCCTTAAGTCTGAGACCCTACAGGACCTACCTCCACAAGATGAGTCTCTTACTCGTGCACTTGTAACAGCCCTCAAACTGCCCAAAAAATCTGCGGCCTGAGGCTATTCTTCACCCTACAGACCGAGCCTCTCTTTCCTGCAGACAAAGCCTTTCCTTCCTCATGGATTGAGGCTCCTCTTGCTGGCTGCCTTACACACCTGCCCAAAACACTTCTGAACAACAGAATTGAGATCTTCATGGCCCTCTCCTCTCCAACAAATCGTTGGACTAAGGCCTACTCGACCTTCTCCATTGCTGGCTGAGGTCACCAAGAATTCTCTCCAAGAATGAATGCACACATCATTCTTGTGTTTCAACTTTTCACATGATCTCCCTTTATATAACTCAAAAGGGTACGGAAGAAGCCCCTAAATTAACTCAACATTAAGTTAGGTTTGTTTAATCATCAACTAACCCACAAAGCCCATCAACAAACGCACAAATGCCCACACTTCACAGAAAGGATTTTCTCGAGGAAAAATTGCAATGTGAGTGTCAAGAATGGCTCCAACATGTCTGACACCTAGGCTAATGTGGGAATACCTCCCGATGCTACAAAAACATCAACACAATAGTCTTGGATGTGGACCTTCCGCCCTCCCAGTTTGTGGAAGTTAAAAGATCCAAGGATCAATTATCAGTGGCATGAAAAGCAAGGAAATGGGCAGTCATTCGGGACTCCCATCCCTCCCCAGGGTAGACTTGCCTCGAATCTACCAATTGATGTCGTTGCCATGGCGCGGGTGGGGTCTCAGGAATCTCAGTTGGATGTTGGAACCATAATGGGGTGTTTTGGTCCTCTCTAGGGTTGTTTTATGATGCCCTTGGATCTCAGATATTCTCTTTGTGTCCGAGACCCATGCGATTCCTATTTGGGTTATACTTGACTATCCAGGTTATCATTGGTTTTCAGTTTGCAGACATGGAACATGGAGTTCTAGTGGGGTTAGGGGTACAAGTGGTGTTGCTTGTTATATTCGGGATTCTCTTTTGGATAGAGTCGCCATGGTTAGCTCTTATGAGGTGACTAGATTCATGTGGGTATGGATTAGTGGCTTGTCCTCCCTTCCCCGTGACATTTTCATTGCAATCTATTATTTACTTCTTACATCATTAGATTGCGCTTTGTAGGACTCTAGTGGGGGCCTTTCTTGGACTTATATGTTGATATTGTCCAATATTCGATGGAAGGTGAGGCCATCCTTTTGGGGGACTTCAATGCTCGTACTAGAGAACAACAAATATTGCTCCATTGCAGATCAAAGGATGCTCTCTCCCTTCATGAGATAGATCTGACCTTAGTACACCTTCATAGGTCGTCGCACAATGGGTTGTGCCCCCTTTCTATTTATGGTAGATACCTTTTTCATTTGGTGAGTCTCATGGGTTTTTGATCCTTAATGGCCTACCTTGTTTCTTAGCATTCAACAACTTTAGATGTTTCCCTCATAGTGGGGGGTGGGAGTGGGGGGTGCCATTTATTATGTCTTGTCCGACTAGGACTTGCTCCCGTGTCCTAAGCACGGTCATTATGCATCGCAATGTCCAAATAAAAAGAAGGGTAAAGGGAAGCAATAACAGAAGCATGTAGTAACGTTTGTAGAAACTCAGATGAATGAGTTTGTTGCCAAGTTCGAGAAGGATTTATTGATGGTATCTTTCCTTTCTACCAATGTGATTCCTAGGAATGTGTTGTATGTGGACAATGGGGCATCTCGTCATATGACATCAGCCTGACAATTATTTTCTAGTCTAACAATGTAGGGCTTAGGAGTACAGTTTGAGCTTGGTGATGATGCCAAGTACCCAATAGTAGGCGTTGGTACCATTCCCTTCCAACTGAAGTTAGATAACTCTTTAGATTTTGATGATGTCTTGTTTGTTCTAGGGCTCAGGAAGAGCTTGCTTTCAGTTTCGGTTATGGAGGATAAGGGATCTATAGTTGAGTTGAAGAACCAACAATTCCTCATCAAGCCGTAGGAATCTAGACCAGATATAGTTCAAGCAATAGGGGTTAGAGAAGATAATCTTTACAAGTTGTAGGGTGACCTTGTTCGAGTCCCAATTCATAACAGTGACAACTTGTTCGAGTCCCAATTCATAACAGTGACAACTTGTGCGAGTTGTGGCACCTGCATCATAGACTGTTTCCTATTTTGAGGGAGATAGTCATAGGTCTTTCAGAGAACAGTATTGAGCAACATGTAGTATGCAGTGGGTGCATGCTTGGCAAGCCAAGGTTTCTTTTCCAAGTAGCGAGCATAGGTCTAAGGAGATTGTAGACCTAGTGCATATGGATGTTTGTGGACCGATATCACTAGCATCAATTTCAGGAAGCATGTACTATGTTTCCTTCATTGATGACTTCTCTTGCAAAAGTTGGATCTATTTCCTAAAGATCAAGGATGAGGTCTTTAGCAATTTTCAGGAGTTCAAAGCTCTAGTTGAAAACCGGACAAGGAAGCAGATCAAAGTCTTGAGATTAGACAATGGGGTTGAGTGTTATCGCACAGTTTGTAGTTTGGGCAAAGCCCAACCCAAGCAAGAAATGTTTTGACACAATTGGGAAGACCTATCACTGTCACCTTAATAGATATCCCCCTTGTTTTAGTGAAGGACAAGTCCAACACAAGGGAGGCTTCCCAGGTGACCCTAGGGGGGTTGCAAGGGGAGAAGCAAGGAGCTAGAAGAACACCCCTATAGGTCAAGGTCTAAGATGAGCTTGAGGCTTGGGAAGAGAGTCTTTGGAGTTGGTAAATGGTTGCCAAAGTTGTACCTGCAAAACAATGTTACACAAACCAAAACAAGACATTATATGACGATATAAGCCCCAAGACGAGTGGGGAATCAACAAGAAACCTTGCCGTCCCAAAATTGCAGCAGTAAACAATGATATATCAACAAGATTAAACTTATAACAGCTGCAAATTAGATCATCAAAGTCAACATATAATATTGGATAACATTGCTTGCAATTAGTAGACAGTATTCCAATGTTTAAACCCAAACTTTGAAGGCAATAGGGGGGCTGTAAAGGAATGTTATCAGCAGAGTTTTGTAACAGCCCTATGGATGTAACAAACTTTTGCTACAGCAGGAAGTTCTATCCACTGAAATTAACAAGTAAACCACCCAATGAATAGCTTATTATCAGTAGAACAATTATCACAACTTATAAGTAATTTTCAGCAGTAGAAAAGTGGAAAAAGACTATGAGAGAGTAAGTTTGCTGCAGTCCTAATGGCTGTAGCACAATCACCAAGCCAATCAAGACGCCCTTGGAGGACAAGAGAGTCAATAACATATAGAATTTAAATCCAACCTTGATCAATTCAATCTCTTAAATTTTACCTTTACCATTGCAACAATATTCAATCTCCAATTCAATTAGTGCCTTATCTATTGGGTTAATGGAGTCTCTTGCTTAGACAACAACCTAGGCAACAAAGAGAATAAAATGCTTTGTTTGAGAATTAAACCCTTATAAAACCAAAAAAGACACAAAACCTCCGAATCGTCTAGCTTAGAAATCCAAGTTTAACTAGGGTTTGATAATCTTCTAGGGGTGTAAACTCTCTTACACCCTAGAGAAGATAAACCCTAGCAAGGTCTTGCTACAAGGGTGTAAACCCTCTTACTCCTTGTAACAATCCTTAAGGCCTTTCAATAACAATGGAAGAAACTTCCTTGATGGAGGGTGTATGCCCTTATACTCCTTCTAGGGTTTGATTGTATATTTTGAAATTAAGAAGAAAAACACAAGACTGCAGAAATTCCTTACCCAATCCAAGAGATAGCATGCAAAACCCTTACTTATCAAAGAAAATCCAACAATTTGCCAAGAAGATGAAGAAATTTGAGGTTTCTAAGGCTGCCCAACAGGCTTGTCAAATGACCTCTTGTTGGGCACTAAGTTCAAGGTACTTTCAATCTGTTTTCTTTGCTGTGTTAGGACTGTTTTCTCGCTGTCCAAAACAGCCAACAAATCTGAACTTTATCCACTCTGAAATCTGCCCTTAAGCTTTGATTTGATGCTCTTTAGTGCCTCTTGTTATGAGGTTTAATGATGGATAGTTTTGTGGTCCAAGTTAGCCTTCTTTAACATGCTTTAAACATCAAATACACCTCCAGGATCTTTAACAACCTACAACCGAAAATACTAAGCAAACCATGACAAATGAACACAAGTGTTTTTGGTCAACATGACCTGGAAAAACCCCGATGGGGAAAACCAGTAAGATATATATATATATGGAGATCTGAAAGCAAATGCTACAACAAGTAAATACACAAAGAACCTGATACAATCCAAGCTTCTTCTCAAGCTTGCAATGGAGTCCCTCAAAACTTGTGCCTGCTAGCTTTTGAACAAAGGTGCCCTTTGCCTGGGTGTGCCCCCCTTCTCTTGCTATGCCTTTGCTTTCTTGCTAGTGGTGTAGACTTGTGCCCTTGCCTTGGAGAATGCGCCCAATGCTATGGTGCACCCTTTGCTTCTCGCAACTTCCTCCTTGGCTTGCCTGCTACACCATCAAGTGCACCCTCACACAATAATGCGCCCTCTCTCCACAAGAGTGAGCTCACTCTAATTGTGTGCGCCCTTAACCTAACCTTGCGCCCCTAGCTTGCTAGAAGTGCGCCCCTACTCCAAGAGTGCGCCCTTCTCCAAGCTCAAGCTCATCTCCTCTCCTTGCGCCCTTAGCTTCTTACTTAGTGCGCCCTAGACCTCATGCGCCCTTCTTTTCCTCAAGAAATGCGCCCAAGTCCTCTTCCTCTCCTTCACTCCAAACTCAAGAGTGAACAACGAATCTCACTTTACCCTCCTTTGCTTCTTTTAGCTTAAATCCTTAAGGATAACCTAGAAACCGAGGGCCTAGATTAGCTCTAAGCCTTCCTCCAAGATGAGTGGATGAGATTAGATCTCATAAACTCACTTAAGTTTCCATAGTTTCACTTTATGTTCCTTAATTCACTTTACTCAAGTGAAATTAACGTCACTTTATGACTTAAGTGAATAAAGTCACTTTAGACTTAACTGAATAAAGTCAAAGTGAAATTATAACATAAAGTACAAGCATGAGGGTAACACTCTTCCCTTTTGTGTTTAGAGACTCACAAACACAAGGGGACCACTTTCCTTGGTACCCGAATCTCAACACTCCCTCTTACCGAGGAAATTGTCACTCACCCCTGCAAACTTGTCCCTGAGGTGGACATCTTTGTGTCTTGGCAAAGCCTCGGTGAGTAAATCTGCAACCTGCTCATCAAAAGTGGCTTCTGACTATGATCTACTTGTCACCGTAGCCAAGTGGGACCCAAACCTCTCTGGCGCCCTGCTCTCTCTCACCAACCTTTGAGGCTCTCCAACATACTCATTGGCCTCCTTCAGGGTCTCCTGAAACCATCTCGGTTTCCTCTTCCCTGAAGTAACCTCTGGCTGAGTAGTCTCCTCATGCCCATGAGTCTCAGGCACAAATCTTTGATCAGTAGTTTGTGACCCTGAAGCACCTGCACCAATTGTTTTAATACTCGACAACTGTGACTCTGAACCTATCTCGGGTGTACCTCGACACGTAAGGCTGTGTCCCCTACAAAGAATCACTCTGCAACTGTGGGACCTCCTCAACATTATCTCTCAACTCGAGAGATCTCCTGAAAGCTCTACCCTCCTCAAATCTGACATCTCTCCTCACCACCACTCTCCTCAGTGCTGGAATGTAGATTCGGTAGGCCTTTGCGACCTCTGAGTAACCAACTAGTATCCCTCTTTGTGCTGTGGGATCTAGCTTTGTCCTCTTCTTTGAGGGGACATGAGAGAACGTCGAGCACCCAAATATGCGCAGGTGCTCAAAATCAAGCCTACTCCCACTGAAGTCCTCCTCATGAGTCTTCCTCCCCAAAGCTTTATGGGGACTCTTGTTTTGCAGATAAACTGCAGTACTGCAAGCCTCTGCCCACAAGTAGAATGGTAGTGCCTGATGATGCAAAATACTCCTCGTTGCACCCACTATAACCATGTTCTTCCTCTCTGCAACCCCATTATGTTGCGTGTTGTAAGGAACGATCAATTGCCTTCTGATACCCTGCTCGGTACAAAACTCTGCAAATTCCGTGGAGGTATACTCACCTCCATTGTCTGATTGCAAGACCTTGATCTTCTTTCCTGTCTGGTTCTCCACAAGAGCTTTGAACTCTTGGAACCTCTTGAGGACCTCACTCTTGGTCTTCAGGAAATAGATCCAGGTCTTCCTGTAGTGGTCGTCAATAAAAGTAGCATAATACTCCCAACCACCCAAGGAAACTCGTGACATGGGCCCACACACATCTGTGTGTATCAAGTCTAGTACCCCAACTGATCTACTATCACTGCTGGGAAAGACAGTTCATGTGTACTTCACAAGAGCACACGCTTTGCACACCTCCTGATGCTCAACGCTGAACTGTGGCATACCTGTCACAATCTCTCTCAACGATCTTAGAGATCCATGATGCAAATGAGCCATCCTCCGATGCCATAGCTCACACAACTTATTGTTGCTACTGCTACTCGTCAAAGCATACAAGGGTTGAAAAAACAATCTATACAGGTTCCCCTCTCTCGTCCCAATCACTCTACCAGAAGTGACACTGGACCCCTTCGGGTGAATGAGGACCTCTATCCCTCTGAAGGACATCTCAAGCCCCCTATCCTGGATGAAGGAAACTGAAATAAGATTCTTCTTCAACCCCGGGACATACAATACATCCTTGAACACCAAGGGTGACATACACTCCCTCTAAAATGATACTGTGCCATGCCTGACTGCCCTGACAATGGTGTCGTCTCCAAGCACTATCTCCAACTTGATCTCTGGATCTCTGAGATCAATGAAGTTCTCTCTCACACCTGGCATGTGACTCGAAGCTCCACTGTCAATATACCAGACGTTGGATGGCGTCTCAACTGTCGAACAACAAATTATCAAGGAGCACTGCCTTTCAAACTGAACGACAACTTCCTCCTCCTTTGCTGTCATTGCAGTACCACCCAAATTCTTCTTCTTTTTCTTGTTGGGACACTGTCCAACATAGTGCCCCAACTGGTTACAAGCAAAACATCTCACTTTGCTCATATCCCTCTACTGCTCACCCTGTCTTGGCTGCTGTTGCTTGGCCCTACCCTTGGGACACTGCTTGGTCTTCTTCTTGCCCTTAGCCATAAGAGCAAGATCACCCTCCTCACCATCCTGACCCTGCTACTGACTAGAAGATCTAGAGCCAACTTTAAGCTCCTCTTGCACAAAGTCATCCCAAAGCCTCTCCCAACTAGGCATATGCTCTCTGGCCACGATGCCTCGTACAACACTCTCCCAAGGTTTGGGAAAACCATTTGAGGTTGTCCTCACCAACTCTGAGGGATCTACTATCTCGCTAATCCTGCCAACTCATCACGAATATGAAAAAATTTCGTGAGGAATGAGGTAACTATATTTGTCTTCATCATCTTGGTGCCTCTTAGCTTCTCCTAAAGCACCATCTTTCGGTTATGGTTAGGGCTCTGGTATAGACCACACAAATATTGCCACATTTGAAATGCAAAGTCCTTACTAGACACATGAGGTATGACATGGTCTAAGACGAACAAAGTTCGCTCACACAAGAATTATCCAAAATACTTGGAATATAACAAAGTAGTCCATGTGGGACTGTAAATAATATATGAATAGATAAGATGATATACAATTGAGAATGAGGGCTCGTTTATATACCCACAGAGGGGTGCCCTTAACCAATAGTCATGTTCTTTGAGACATGTCCTTTCATTATTACTAGTTATTATTTATTAATTAATTATTATGTTATGAATATCTATTTTATATGTATATTTATGTTCATAACATTGCTTTCCCCTTAAAAATGCTTTGTCCTCAAAGCATACTTTATGGAAGACTTATGTCTTGCTCTAGCCTGTAATTATTGTCTCATGCTTCTTCATCATTGAGTTAGTAATCGTTGAGGACCTGAGATGATAGGATCTTCTAAGCGTTGAGCAGAATTGTCGAATTGTAAAGGAGTTTGCCCATCCTAATTCGATCTTCTGTGGATTTGGGTTTTTATAGGGTTCTTGGAAAGAACTTGATACATTTCTACTCCCATGATCGCTTCTATTTTGACCCTCACTTGTAGTGGACGTAATATTCTTTGACATAGCGGTTATTTGTTTCTGTTGATACATTGAGTGGCTGAAGTATCGACTTTTGTGATTAGGATGTTGATAAGGCATCCTTGCAACTTCATCTTTATTTCTTATACTTGCATCGTTTTCTTGATTAACTTTTGAAATTGAGTCTTCTTGATATCTTTGGCTTGTTTGTACCTCGACATTTGAAAACTTCTTTACATCAACTGGATTTGCCTCCTTTTGAGTTGTAAGGTTGATTGGGTCTGTCATTGTTTCCTTATTGACTAATGATGTTTTGCGATCTAGCTTTTCTTGTAAAGTCTTCTTATCATGCTTCAACTTTTTAATCTGAGTTAATAAATCTTGATTATGTTGTCTTAATCGTAAAAGTTCTTCCTTATTTTTTGACCTATTGTCTTTTTCTGATTCTAGATTCTCCTTTCTTTCGTCCTTTAAGATTTTAATTTGTTCAAGTAACTTCTGGTTAAGGTTCCTTAGGCAGGAGATTTCTTCCTCCTTTTCGGTTGATTTCTCCTTGAGACCTTGATGGTCTGTCATTGTTTCCTTATTGACTAATGATGTTTGGTGATCTAGCTTTTCTTGTAAAGTCTTCTTATCATTCTTCAACTTTTAAATTTGAGTTAATAAATCTTGATTATGTCGTCTTAATCGTAAAAGTTCTTCCTTATTTTTTGACCTATTGTCTTTTTCTGATTCTAGATTCTCTTTTCTTTCGTCCTTTAAGATTTTAATTTGTTCAAGTAACTTCTGGTTAAGGTTCCTTAGGCAGGAGATTTCTTCCTCCTTTTCGGTTGATTTTTCCTTGAGACCTTGATTTTCTTGTTCTGAATTTGTATTCCCTTGCTTCTTGTCTTTTGACTTTTTGATTTTAACAAGTAAATTTTGATTATGATTTTTTAATCGTAATATTTCTTCATCTCGTTCTAGTAAGTCTTGGTCCATTTTTTGTCTTTCGGTCTTTAGTTCTTCATTTTGTCCAATGAGTTCCCGAATACGCTCTTTGAAGTAATGATTATCTTTCTCTGTTAACCCCTTAAAATATTTTT
>ML828360.1:58025-69486 GCA_009831015.1 Picea engelmannii
GAAGATGGACATGACCACATCATTGATGTTTCCTCTTATGCAGGGATGATAAAAGCTTATAAGTTATCATGAGACTTATGTGGACAGTTTGCCTTTGAAGAAGACCCCTTTGACTTTGTCATGTAGCCTCCTCTTGCTTGAGCCTCGTTCCCCTTCTTGATTAATGTGGTGCTGGTCTTCTTTAGTCACTTTGACTTAATTGACTTTTAATTAATATTTTTATTAATTAAAAATATTAATTAATTATTAATTATCTTTTATTAATTTATTTTATTTTATTTTTGTTGAGGTTTGACTTAATCCTAAAGATAGGGTTAAATTAGAAAACCCTAACCTACCTTCGTATACTATAAAAGGAACCTCACCCCTCACTCTCACATTACATTCACACACTCTCATTTCCTTTGGTCTGAGTTTTTGGTACGGCCTACTCTTGCTCAATTCTGTTTTGGTGCGGCCTACTTGGAAGGTTTTTCTTCTAGGGCTGGTTGAAGGCTCAGCCCTCTTGTGTCTTCTTCTCTTGCTGTTTTGAAGTTCTGTCTCCTTTGTTTTCTCCCAATTGCTGGCTGGGAGCCGTCTTGCTGGTGTCTTGGTTCTCTCTTGCTGGGTTATGGTGCCGTGGCCTTCCCTCTTGCTGTGTAAAGCTGTAGCAGCCCTCTCTCTTACTGGTTTAGGTGCCGCGGCCTCCTCCTAGCTTCTCTCTAAACTGCTGCTGGTTAATCTCTAGGCTGCCGCTGCCTCCAGGCTGCCTTTGGCTCCTTTTGAAGCTGCTGCTGGAGCTCTCTTTTGCTGCCTCTAGTACTCTCCTTGACTGCTGTCCTTGTGCTGCTGACTTCACAGTCTTTAGGGCCTGATAAGACAGCCTTAATCTAAGGCTGCCTAGTTACTGTATCAGCCCTATATTGTTTTGGACAGTTTCTTGATTAAGCGGTTTTAGGGTTTGCTGTTTAAGGGCTTGCTGCTTGAGGGTTTGCTGTTTGAGGGTTTGCTGATTGGGGTTTTATTGCTGCTGCCCCTCTTCTTCTGGTGCCACCTATTGCAGCCTCCTTATTGTTGTTGCTGCCACCTTCAAGCTGCCTCTTGCCTCAGATCTGTTGTTACCTATTTTGTTGCAACAGTCCCTTGTTGATTAGTTTTTGTTAAGGGCTGTTAGTGGGTTTCTTTGAGTTTCTAGATTGGTCATTGGTGTTTTATATCAGCTCTCTATAATGCTGATTGGTTTTGATTTTTTACCCTAAGTTCTTCTTGACACACTGTCCACTTAGATCATGATGAGATCTACCCTTGAGGGTTTGATCCATGACCTTTATAGCCTTTACTGAGCATACAGAAAGAGGACAGCAACTAACTCCTAAGGTAAATCTGTTCTTTGTTTGATCAAGGTAATGTTTAGTGTACTTTGCTAATTATCAGATCTATTCTTGCTAATGTTCAGAATTGTTTTATTACTAATCAGAGCTGTTCTTGTTCAGACGTAGCTTAGATTTGATTTCTACATGTTCAGATCTATTGTTTAATTTCTGTGATTGATCTACTTCAGAAATTTATGTTTTGTTTGCTGAGCTATATCTAACGTAGTGAATAAATTTACTAGAATATCGTTGTTCTAGTTTTCCCTTTATTTCTAACAGTATACATGAGAATAATCAATGTGAGAGAAGGATCTCAAAAGACTCATAATCTCGGTGTATAAAGGCTAAAACGTGTAGGTGTGCATAGTGTTTTTGCCGCTCATCCAATTTATAACAAGTTGTGAGTCCCCATATATATGCAGTTGAGTAATGCCTTTTTGCATTGCCAAAAGAAGTGTATGTTTCAGGGCCATGAGTTCACTGTAATTGTTCGTAGCCGATCCCAACCCGGCGGCAAAGGAGGAGGTGGAGGAATCAGAAGATAAAATAATGCCCCCGGCTCCCCAGACTGTGGGTTGTCCCTGAGCAGCAGCATCGAAAAAGGCCCAAGGATGATTTATTATTTAACTGAAAGTATAGGGCATTACATGCTGTTTTGGTGTTTTTGTGTTTGTTATTGATTGTTTTAATGGAAGAAGAAGAATCTGACTTTATTACAGCCCTTAACCAACCCAATCTGTAGACTTGATTTTTTGTCTCGAAATAGAAGAATATCGTGAAATATTTTGAGTTTACTTCTTTCAGATTTTTGCATGCTTTATGTTTTCTA
Organism: Picea engelmannii; assembly: GCA_009831015.1. Classification (NCBI taxonomy): domain Eukaryota; kingdom Viridiplantae; phylum Streptophyta; class Pinopsida; order Pinales; family Pinaceae; genus Picea; species Picea engelmannii. Next base: position 60,207 of record ML828360.1, read on the forward strand.
CCATGTTCTATTACGGAGCTGCTTGCAAATGTTGTATGTTTGTAGTGTGTATTTTATATCTGGTTATTAAATTACTTTTACTCACATGTTTATTTCAGCTGTAGGACTTGACATCTTAAAGGACTTTTTAACCGGGAATAACTCTAATCCAGGAAAGGTACCTTTTGGGAAATTAATCATACATCTGATTTTCTTTTATTATTGTTATTCGAGATGGTGCTCAAGAATGAGAGCTGTGTTTGGAATTGCAGACTTCTGATCTGGCAGAAAATCAGTCTCCAAAGAATGCTTCCACTCTCGCCAAGCGGGTAAATGAATTCATAATAGTATGGTGAAAAATCTGTTGGTTGTCTTGCATTTAAAACTGAAATGCTTCGATCCCGTGCTCTATTTTTGACAAGATGTCTCCTAATATCAATCTGTTTCTAGTGTGCCCTTCCCCTATCTGGGAATATTACAATGTAATGTAGGTGGTTTACAGCATTTTCGGAAGACCCCTTGTAATAAAATTATGACAATAAAAAAAATGAGAGAATAAGAGAGAATGATGCATGATAGGCAATATAATTCATTATTAAAGAGTTATAAATACACCATTCAGACATAACGGACTTATCTCCCTAAATGTATGGGATTATGTCTATCTCACTAACTATATAATTACCTTTCTACAGGACTTAAGTCTAGTTACATATTTACTTTTACTTTTGACTTAGACTTATTTTATTTCATAAAGTTAAAAATAGTCAATATATCTCTAACACGCCCCCTTTAATGACTAGATTGTTAACTTTTATTTATCTTTAAATTTTATAATCTTGTCCTTGATCAATGGCTTGGTGAATATATCATTTAATTGAGAAGGATGAACTGGATTTATCACCAACCAGGGGGGTTGCTCCAACCTGTTGAATTCCTATGTCTTCAAAGATTCTTCTTGACGTGGATTTTTTTATCATTTGCTGATCAAGCACAACCTGAATCAGTGAGTCCTGTCAAGTTAAAGTCATCATTCCTGACAAATTCTCTTCAGCATTGGAGAATTAACAACACACTCATCAGTGCCAAATTAATAGAGTTTTCCATCTTTTGTTTATTTTTTGCTGCTATTCGGGCTCACCTCCTTGGCTATGAAGGTCCTTCCTCTTCCTCTTTCTATTCTTCTTTCCATTGTTCTGGTTCTTCTTCCTGTCGCTCTTATTGCTGCTATTCTGGTCTTATCTTCCTGTTTTTCCTGCTGCTCTTCTCGCTGCCATAATAAACTTAACTCCCTAAAGGTACCAGAGTGTGTCTAACTCACTAACTATAAAATTTCGTTTTTGCATGACTCAAACCTAAGTTACATTTTTACTTTTAAACTTATTTTATTTCATAAAGTTAACATTAGTCATTGATTCGTTATATTTGTAAAACCTTTGGCTAAGAAGCCATGGGTGGGGATATCTATTCCACCAAAGTTGCTTAGGACTTGCACATCACCTGACTGCTTGAATTGGCCTGCTTGCACGAGCAAGATGTCCCACAAGTGGTAAAATGTTTCTTTGGGGGTTTTGAACCTTGGTGGGGGGTATGAATCACTCCAGCCTTAGCATCTAACCAAGCCCCTAATAACTTTCTCTATTTTTTCTTTTCATTTTTGTTAAACAATTTACTTCTCTCTCTCTCTCTCTTTATATATATATATCGGTTTTTGTTCAATCTTGTATACTTTTTATTCTGATTTGATGCTTGAATTTATCTTACCTTGGTATGGGGCCTTGTTATTGGATTGCCATTAGCTGTATATGTATGAAGCAACATTAGTTTTAGCAGGTGATTGCATGCCTCGATGTGAGGACAAATGACAGAGGAGATCTTGTTGTCACCAAAGGAGACCAGTATGATGTGAGAGAACTCAGTGAAGAGCGTGAGGTGTGTACATCTTTTATGGTTTAGTCTTGTTAAATTCAATCTGCAGACCAGTGATACACCCTTTTCTGTTGTCATGTGTAGCAGCAAAAATATATTTTATTTCTTCATATGTAGGTTCTGTTAGTGTGAAACTTCCATATGAATACATTGGAAAGCAATATATTGATTCATGGTTCTATCACAAGGTTAACTTGATTAACTTGATCCTTAAATTTGAAGGCTGTGTTTCTGAATACATTGGAGAAAGGGATTTTAATCTTTGGAGTGTATAAACAACAGTGTACATGTGTAGTTAAAAGAATTAGTGCCCAAATGAATTAACGGTTAGTGCAGTTGTTTAACATGCATTGCATTTTGCAAATAATTCTATCTGTTTTTCATGTATGACTTTATTTCAAGACTTGAAGCTTTATGAAAATTTTGAAGAGACTTCATGCACTGAGGATTCCATATTAAGTTTCTGTAAAAGATCTCATATTGCCCTCTGCATGTTCAATATTTGAAGGTACGGAACCTTGGGAAACCAGTTGAGCTTGCAGGGCAATACTACAGAGATGGAGCAGATGAAGTAATTTTCTCGTTCTCCCAGCTACACTTTCTATAATAGTGCAGATCAGCTATGTTCATTTCATGTTCAAATGCAACTGAACACGGATTCCGTAAAGCAAAATTTTATAGATACTTCTGTATCTACTATCTAGTATATTTTCCTAGGAATGATTCCCAATACAAGTTTTAAAGGATAGATTTGTTGGGTAGTCCAAATTGTTACTGGCTTCCTCAGTGTCTTCACATATTTGTTACTGCAGGTGACATTTTTAAATATAACAGGCTTCCGTGACTTCCCACTGGATGACTTGCCAATGCTGGAGGTATTAAATTTCAGTTGCAGGAGGCTGTCTTTTACTGGAAGGCCCTTGAATATAAGTTTAGAGTTACTTTTGACCAGGTCTTCTTAAACAGCCAAAGTCTGTTTTATGTACAGCTATAAGGATCAAGTCAGTTTATTATTCCTTCTGTATTACAGGTATTACGCTGCACATCTGAGAACGTGTTTGTTCCACTTACAATTGGTGGAGGTATTCGGGACTTTAGAGATAAACATGGACGGTGAGGTCATAACTTTAAGTTGGTTCCTGGTACATAACACTTTCAGAATTGGATTTATTGTTTTATTCTATAGCACAAGATGTATCCCTTCTTATGGCTTCCGTAATAGTTGAAGTAGAAGAGGAGTCGGATTTCACTGCAAATTCCCAGGAAATGAAGTTTAGAAGGAAGAGGCGTAAATAATTAAAATTTTCCATGCGTTTTAAATTGAATATAGTGTGTGCAACATAGATTGTTATATAAAATATGGGCTTATAGTGAAAAGACTCCTTGAGAGACATCCCTGAATAAGTTTTAACTATGTGGAACTCTATAATTGTAACTGCAAGTGTTTTCTGGGTCAAACTAACAGGTCACTATGAGAGGTATCAATGTATGTAAGCAAAGTGATAATTTGATGCCTGCTCTAACTAAACCTAGATGGTGGAAGGTAAGTTTTCTGTTTAATAAACATAAAAAAAATAGGGACTCAGATCAGAAATCAGGACATGAAAAAGGAATAAGAGTTTTAACCTCACAATACTCTTTCTCCCAAGGAAAACCTTGTGGGATCCCCCCCTGCCCTCTCCCCTGAAATATCCAGATGGAGGATGGCTCAACCGCCAGCCACAATAGCGGCTGGTAAGTCCAAGGGAATCGACTAGGTTTGAACCTGTGACATATGGCCTCCTTGTCAGCAAGATGCCTTGGGTGGATGGTTCAACTAACTAAGATAACGCTTGGGGCTTTAACCCGACTGTACATATAAAGAATAGGGTTTCAGATCAGAAGGTGGAAGATTAAAAAATGAGTTCATCTTTACAATGGAGTAAAGGTCTCACCCCATGTGGAAATCTTCCCTCTTAAGTCACTATAAGAGCATAAAAGTTTTGGTCAATACACAGATTTAAGTTTGAAAAATCTTCAGTATTTTACAGCGAATGCCCTTCTGGGGTAAGAAGCCAAGCATGCACTTTTATATAAGGATGAAACACCAGCATTAGGGTTTTAAAATGCATATCAAAAGAATGTTTTCATGTAAAGAATTGGTATCATAAGAAAAATAAAAATGGCTTGGCTCTCTACCTCTAAGGAGATTGTGTCTGACAGTACTCTGACTCTCCAAGTAATGATAATAGACAGGTTGTTCCGAGGTCTGGATGCACTCCCATGGGTGCAAGATCCGTTGAATCTTTACAGTTTATCATTAGATTCTAAGGAAAATTGACTGAACAATTGTCTTCTTGAGATGCTTCTCTGCATCCCATAATTGATATGAATATCTGTGTTGTAACCATGTCAAACCTAATTTTTATGAATGCTATCCAAATTTTTTTCTATGTGAGACAGCTGTCAAACTGTTTGTGAAAACATGCTTGAAAGTTAAAACAAAATTGAAAAGAATATTATCTGCATAAAAATGGATCAGCTACTGTAAAACTATGGTGCAGAAACTATGCTATACATGTCAATGAAGAGTGTCTTGATGCTTGAACATTTTTGAACACTATTTCTTAATTATCCCAACTATTCTTCTTGAAAATATGTCTGAGAATTTAGAACTGTACATTTGATACAGTGTTATCAGAACCGGACAGGAACTGGCAAAACTGGCCAGTCCAACCGGTTTCAGGGCCTTTCCGGTCCGGTTTGGTACGGTGCTGTACGGCGCAGCTAGGGACCACCAAAACTTAATTTAAAAAAACCAATAAATTAAGTTATTTGCAAGCACAATACCTACCCGTAGGGCCTTTCAAATGCTATTTAAAGAAGTCCTGTTACCACACAATCTAGCACCAAGTGCAAAGCCTTCACAAGGCACTAAGACTAGTGGAACATGGAAGATGTCACCACTGTCACCCAGGCAACAACTTCCCTCTCTTTAGTGAAGGAATAGTATCCAACACAAGGGAGGCTTCTCCAGTGGCCCTCGAAGAATCCCTAGGCAAGACACAATCAAGTCTAGGGCCCCCTGAGGTGACAACTCACACTACCACCAAGATAAGGATAGGCAAAGTAATAGAGAGGTGGTGGATAAAGACAATTTCCAGATTTAAAGTGTTGAGAGCTCAAGCCAAATAGGGAGGCTTTCCAAGTCAAGTATGAGTTCAGTAGGGTCCCAAAAAACTAGAAATAAAGAAGAGGTCTAAGGTTGAGATAAATCTTGCAAGAAATATGTGAAATAACAGCAGTAAAGAAATTATTACAGCAGTAAAATAAATCTCTAATAGCATAGAGATTATTTCAGTAGTGAAACATGTAGTTTTCAGCAGTAGTAAAATTATGACAGCAGTAAAATAGTCAATTGTCAGTAGTAAATAAAAGATTACAGGTGTAGAAATAATAGCCCTTTGATCATGAAATGATCCAGTAAATGAGAGGGCTAAATACGAGGTTGAATTAGGGTTTTACAGTTTACTTGCCTACAAAACCAGAAAATTAAGTAGTAAAAATCACCCCTAAAACCTTAGACGTTTTGCCTTAGATGGCCGTTATAACACTTCAGAAATTTAATTACGGTTTCAGCAATGTAGTTTAGGTCAATACTATGCCTAAACACCCTAGAAGACTTGGTTTTTATGGCTGAAAATGAATTTTGCAGCAAATAAATCCTAACCCTAACCCTAAAGTAGTGAAATTCAATAATGGTTGAGTATTATGGAGAAAAAGACTAGTGCCTACTATTTTGGGCATATGGGGTCAAAAAAATATCCTTTAGGAAAATGAAGTGGATTATTTTAGGGCGAAGCTTAGAGATTGTCCACTACTAACCCTAGGCAATCCTCCTAGAATGTTAAGGGATGATACAAGGGAAAATTCCTCCTCTAGTAAACCTTCCAAAGATTTTGACAAGAAGGTTTTGTTCAAGAATGATCCAAGAGGATGAATAACCACTCCTAGAGAAACAACATGAATATAAAAATGAATTATTAATCAAAACCATAAGGTGAGAGGAGAACACTTACTCAAAACATCTCTGATCCATCAAAACCCCAATTTCCAAGTCATCCAAGTAGTAGAAGATCCACAAACATAGCTCCCAGAAAAGTCGCCCTAGTTAACCATCCATAGCATTCTTCATGAAAGAGAACAAGTAGAAGTAGACAAGTAGTGATAAATTCCACAAGTGGCAATGATTTGAAAGTGAGAAGTGCTTCTCTTATTTATATGAGAGATCTAGCACCCTTCTCACAATACAAGGCCTAAAAACTTAAAATAATGCATTTATCTTTCATAAACCCTAGATATAAGGCAACAATACATAAAAAATTCATGATACATGAATGGATAGGTCTCTAAGACCCCCAACGATGCCTCCAAGATGAAGTAAACTAGCTCATACATCAAATCGTTCCACTCAAAGTGCTCCAAAGTCTTGCACGTGTGGCCTCAATGAGGAGACGACTCACTCAAAGGTGGAAGAAATGTGCCCAAAAGTGAAATGTTGCCATGAAAGGGTGCAACGTTTCACCTCTAAGAGGTGCCTCATGCTCCAAAAGGTATGACGTCTCATCTAAAAGTGCCATGTCATCATCAAGAACCAAAAACGTCACATCAAGGCGCCCCATCATCCAGAGGTGCAATGTCCCATCATCCAAGTGGAACGTCCCATCATCAAAGGGTGCCATCATCCATGGAAAGGTGCCATGTCATCTCTCCATGTGCAACGTCCTTAGGAAAAGATCCAACGTCCTCCATGGAAGGTGAAACGTCCTCTCAAGCCATCCTCGTCATATAAGGAACGTCCCATCATCGATAGCTTCAAATTCATGTCCATGTGTGCTAGAGGGTCCCGTATTTGGAGCCATGTGATCAAAACCCCCAATGTCCTCCAAGGAGTGCTAAACGACCTCTCTCAAGTGATGGGGACAACCTCCATACAAGTGGGGTAATAGCCCTTCAACATCCTCCAAAGGATCCAAGTGTCAACCAATCATGTGCAATCGTCATCTGAGGAGGGGGCTCATGTGGTCCAAGATGCATCATGAAGATCGGAGGCAAGGTACACAATCCAAACACGACATATAAAGTGAGTCATGTTAATACAAAAGCCATTATATAGATGTCACAGAATATTCTCTTCAAACTTCACTCTGGCTTACAAAATTTTACAATTTTCCAAGTCTAGGTATGGGAGGATTATTATTACCCCCTATTAGGTGTGCCATTACCCAGACCAAGAGAGGTATGTCCAAGGGAACCCATCAAAGAGTATGTGCAATGATAGTGGTATGGATTGGGGTTTACTTCTTGGGGTGGATGTCATTGACATGCAAGGCCATGTATAATATTCATCCTTGTGAGTGCCTTTGTAGAGGGAGTTCTTAGGCAATGATGCACCCTTTCCTCGTCACTGTGTCTTTCCAAACCCATGTTTGCCTTTTTCTTTGTAGTTTTAACCTCTTTTGTCTTTTGATCTTTGATTTGTTTAGTCCTTTCATAAGATGTGCATTCATTGCATAGGACTTGGGGTGATAGCCTCTTAACGAGGGGGTAGAGCTCATGTTTCTTTCTTTTCCTTGGTTTTTAATACTTTGCTTTTCTTGTTTGTTTCTTTCCCCCCCATTTTGAATTGGGGCTTTTGATCTTTCTATATTATTTTTATAAAGCTGCATCAACCTCATGCTTTCAAGCCCCTTCTTCTCATGTGATTATGAGGCACAAAGCTTTTTAGGGTACATGTAAAACCCAATCGAAAAGAAAGGACAACGGATAGGTGACAGATGGAATGCGTTATTTATGGTAGGGGATATGAACATGTTACCCCCATTAAGGCCCCCAAGTAGGACAACTTTACACAAGGTAGACAACACTTGACAAAAAAATGGTGACCACTGTTGAATTTTCGTTAATTATGTTAACATTAGATTTACCATAGCATTTTAAACTTCTTTTGCATGGTCGTTTCTCCATAAACGATGTTGCACCATCACCACCCAATCATAGGCACCTACTCGTGCCACCCCCGAGGATAACATATACATCCTAGGAAAGCCTTCTACGCAAGGGGAGAAAACCCAACAACATTCTTATAGAGAATATCCTTTCCAAGACGAAATAACCAAGAACAAGCTCTATCCACTAGAGCAAACCAACAAGAAAGAATCCAACAACATAGATGGAACACACCCTAGCCAGAGCGCTAGGGTGTCTAGCGTATGCAGCTGCAGCTCACTCTAGCTAGAGCACTAGAGTGGTTCTACCAATACATTACCAAGACAAACCAACAACGCAACTGCAACTCACTATAGCTAGAGCGCTAGAGGGGTTGGCCTCCATCAACACATCACCAAGACCAAAAGAGATAGACCCTCCATATGCGCCCTTCTTCCTTCTACAACTTCAGTTGCAGCTGCAACTCTCTCCACCAAACTTGTGCTGTAGATGAGTGAGTGAGTGGGCCAAATGAGGAAGGCGTCACTATTATTTATACTAATCTGTCCAGTGACTTTTCTGGAAGGGTTGACCCGACTTTCTGGAAAATATATTTTCTGTTATCTTTTTCTGGAGCCAACTTTAGTTCTGGAGCAATATAATTCTTCTTTATTATCTTCTGTGAGGCCGACTTCTCTTCTGGGATCTTCTTTGACTTCCTATGGTTTTCCTTTAACGTCTTGACAACTTCATCTATAAGAAAGGTTATCCCGGAGGTGAATACCTCCCGTAGGTACCAGAGACATCAACACTCCCTCTTAGCCAGTGAGGTATTCTCCATGATGTTTTTCCTATGGTCCTCATAGCCTCGCAGGCTATGTCATGGTCCTCCAACCATGCCATGGTCACGCAGACCATGCTACTGGTAGCATCATCATGTCGCACATGGCTACACCCAATGTGGACCTTTTCTAGGGCCTCATCACCACTAGAATATACTAAGACTTACTCGCCCGTAGTGTGGCACTAGGACCTACTCGCTCGTAGTGCATTGTCAAGGACCTACTCGCCCATGACATGTCCACTTGGTCTACTCCCAAGGGACGCTGGGCACCAACCCAGTACAACTTATCAGTGCATTGATAAGTGTCATACTCAACTTAGTCCATTGAGGAGTATCGTCACAGAAGAATGTCTAACGAAGCTGCAACCATCAATACTCCCTCTCAACGAGGAAGGCATTCTCAAGCATATCTTGTACTGTTCTTGGTATTCTTCTGTCATAGAAAAGTTTATCCATGAGCCTCATTAGCTATATTGATGATCCATCTCCACAACCATGTGTCTAGCACCTTGGGTCGTTCTTGTCCCATGACAAAAATTATGACCACATCGGAGCCACATT
>ML828360.1:78133-98843 GCA_009831015.1 Picea engelmannii
AAACACCCTCAAGATAATGATACAATTTAACATATACAAGTACATACCTCAGACATTGTAGCACCATCCGACAACATCGGTAAGCAACGACAAACCCTAAAACTTCAAGGTGCTCCAACTAGCTTGACAAAATAAAACTGTGCAGCGGCAAGGTACATCGAAAAACTGCAACGACAAGGTAAATATCACGATCTTCCTTCCAACGATTAGACTGTTCTAAAGGAAACCAAGCTCTGATGCCATGTTGAATTTTCGTTAATTACGTTAACATTAGATTTACCATAGCAATTTAAACTTCTTTTGCATGCTCGTTTCTCCATAAGCGATATTGCACCATGACCACCCAACCATAGGCACCTACTCGTGCCACCCTCGAGCATAACATATACATCCTGGGAAACCCTTCTACACAAGGGGGGAAAACCCAACAACCATCTTATAGAGAATATCCTTGCCGAGACAAATTAAACCAAGAACACGCTCTATCCACTAGAGAAAACCAACAAGAAAGAATCCAACAACATAGATGCAACACACCCTAGCCAGAGCGCTAGGGTGTCTAGCCTCCACTAGCACACCACCAAGAGATAACCAACTATGCAGCTGCAACTCACTCTAACTAGAGCGCTAGAGTGGTTCTACCAATACATCACCAAGACAAACCAACAACGCAGTTGCAACTCACTCTAGCCAGAGTGCTAGAGTGGTTGGCCTCCATCAACACATCACCAAGACCAAAAGAGATAGACCCTCCATATGCGCCCTTCCTGCTGCAGCTCTCTCCACCAAACTTGCGCTGTAGATGAGTGAGTGAGTGTGCCAAATGAGGAAGGTGTCACTATTATTTATACTAATCTGTCTAGTGTCTTTTCTGGCAGGGTCGACGTGACTTTCTAGAAAATATATTTTCTGTTTATCTTTTTCTGGAGCCGACTTTATTTCTGGAGCAACATAATTCTTCTTTATTATTTTCTGTGAGGCCGACTTCTCTTCTGGGATCTTCTTTGACCTAAAATGGTTTTCCTTTAACGTCTTCGCAACTTCATCTATAAGAAAGGTTATCCCGGAGGTGAATACCTCCTGCAGCTACCAGAAACATCAACAATGATCACCAAGGTGGGACGAGGCAAAAACATAGCTCCAAAGCATAATGATTCATTATCCAAATCAACCCATGATTGCCATTTTCCTGCCTCAAGTATTAACATTATCACTCAATATCAAGTGCGAGAATGATGTACTTGGTTGTGTAAATACACCATATCATATGTGCGGACTGAGCTGAGCATGGAATGGAAGGCATTTGCGGGAAACTGTCGGTGGAGAGTTCGGAATAACATCATTGGATTTGCTGTCTGAAATGTGGATCATGGAGAAAAAAATTATCCTCTAGTTATCCTAGAAGTGGGGGGGGTAATAGGTCCCTCCCCCTCCTTTTCAGTCTCCCTAGTAATTAATGTTAATATTAAATTCTTAAAGTAAAAGCTGACATTCTCCTTTATTTTTAATTAAAATGAAAATAAAATGAAAGATAAAGGAGAATGTCAATTTGTAATATTACCATTAATTGTTTCAGGATGTTTGAGAGTGGTTCCAACCTCATTGGACTTCATATTGAGAAAGTAGAATTTTAGATCCCATTCAAAATTCAACAGACTTGCAAGATTTCAGGATTTCAATGATTTTGCTTGAGTGAAGGGTAGAATTTTCAGGATTTCAAGATTGACAGGATTGCAATGTTTTTATTGGATTCTATCATGTATGAGGGTATGGAACTGGCATTTAATCAAGAGCAACAAGCTCTCTATGTACCTCAGTGTTGGTGGCATTGATCTTTGAACTCCTCTGTCACAACCCTAGTAAAAATGTACCCTTCACTCAAGCAAAATCATTGATTAGGCATGCTAAGCTTTTTCTATCTTATTTTAATGCTTAGAGGGTGATATTGATGATGAGGATCCTAATATAGGCAATGATTTGATTATATGTAGCTATTTGTTGTAGCATGATTTTTTTGGACTCTAGAGGCTATTTAGAGTCTCTTTGTTGATGTATTTTGGTATAGAGATATATTGCACTCTGTGCTATTTTGGTTATATGCACCCTTGCTATATACATGAGAAACTTTGCAAATTTGTGTAAAATGGTTTGGATTCATATGGATGCACATGAATATATATGTTTTTTTAATATATATATTTCTGATAATGTTGATTTGATCATATATAAGCATATGATTTTCACAGTACTTCAGTGATCAGAGATGTCTGCAAGGTGTAGATTATCAACAGTGTCCTTAGTATGTCCTAAATAATGGAAATATTAATGCAAGTGATCATATGTGAGCAATGGGACCGGTAAATGCATGCATGATCAAAATGAGGGGGTGCTACCTGGACCAAAGAGTTATGGTAGTGGCCATGGAAATATTAGCCAACACACTTGTGGTGTGTTTGGGAGCAAGTTTCAGTTGTAGCATGGCAAAACCAATACCTCATATCGTCTTTATGGTTTATCAGCTATGCTTATCATTGATACTCCTTGAATTTTGACAAGGAAATCTCCTTCGAGTAGATTAAGTTAGATGCATTTTATATACTGTTTCTATAATTTTTTGAAATGCCCATGTCATCAGTGAGCCTTTTTTCTATAAAAAGGTCAGCATACATCCTTGTATGAGCAGGCTGGAGTCATGTAAGAGATTTGTACAGTTTATGAACAAGTTCTCCTTATCCTTTTCATTTAAAGAAATCCTTCCCACACTGCCCATATCAATTGGTTTCAGAGCCTTGTTGTTTCTAGCTGCCCATATTCAACAGTTGGCTCTTCAGAAGGAGCTTTAGGAGTCTTTGAAGGAAGCATATGGTTATGGGTTTCATGCCTCTGTCAGAGTCTTGAAAGAGACCATATTGCAGTTTCGTGTCCTACTAGTTTCTGCAGTTAACTATGAAGACGGTGCACCTCTGTTTACAAAAGCATATGAAGATACTCCTTGTGTACCCATGAAACAGGGTAGAGGTATTTGTTGCTTAATATCCTTCCTGGGCAGCCTTATAATGACACTTATTGTTGAACATCTGTCTGTGAAATGAAGTCATCACACCAAAGACTTGTCTACTGGGTTTTATCTTTTCTGCTTTTGGAAAACCTGGGTATCCTCCGTAAATCGTTAATATCATTCTCCAGGATATCCTAAAGTAGCTATGCAACTATTGCTTGATTTTCCTCTTCTATGCAACTGATTGGGTAAAAATTAAGATTAGACTTGATTAGCTAATAACCCAACCACATGGAAATTGGAATTAAAATAGAGATGAAGTTTGTGTTAATGTCCACTAGAGCCAAACTAGGTCAAATGGACTAGAGAAAATTGTTGATATTATGGTAGCTGCGGGAGTTATTAACCTTCACGTGTAACCTTTGATGAGACTAGAATATTTTGGGAAGCAAGAGAAACTCTAAAATGTTGGATAATAACCCTAGGAGACAAGTCCACTCAAGAGAATATTTAATATTGAGTTATTAGCCTCCAGAAAGAGAAGTCGGCCCAGTCAAGTGAGATAGAGTAGTATAAATAGAGGGTGCTAGAGCTCATTTGTCATTCTCACTCTCACAACTGCATAAGACCAATGCTGCGCAAGTTTGGAGAGTAACTGCAGCTGTAGCTGCAACTGGCATTTCGGTTTTGGCTTGGACTTTCTCTTGGTTATGGATTAGACTTTCTGCTTGGTCTTTGGTTATTCTTGCTTGGTGCGCTAGCCTTGGAGAAAGGTGCGCTACCTTGGTTGTCTATTGGATTGCTTCCGTAATTATTCTGTCTGTCAAGGTTAAGGTGCTCGGGGTTGGGCTTTGTGTCTATGGTTGGGTGACAATATTGCTATATTGTCAATGGTGAAACGAGCTCACCTATTTTTTTAATAGTTTATGTGCCCACACTATCTTCAGACAATCTAACTGCTAGAAGATAGATTGGGAAGACTTGCTCAGTTACAGTTGTAGTTGCAGTCAAAGTTTTGTTGTAGCAACAAAACTCTAACCCTCTTGTTAAGGCACCTTAAGTGAAGAGCTTGACCTATTTCCTAGATAGTCTAGTGTGCCCTATCCTAGCGCACCTCCTAGTACTCTCCGCAAGCCAAGGTGTCAAGTTTGAGTCTTTGGTCAAAGTCAAAGGTTGACCTAGTCAAAGTCAAAGGTTGACCAAGTTAAAGCAGTCATGACTTACTCTATGAAGTCAGAAAACAAGTTAGAAGGGGCTTCTATCTTCAGAGCATGGAAAACAAGGATTGACCTCATCCTTGCCAAGAATAAAGTGTTGGATATCGTGAAAGGCAAGATCATGGAACCATGGTTTGAAGCAGGAAAAGAGAAGGAACCTCAGAATGTTGCAGTTATGGAGAAGTTCAAGGACAATGACATCAACGCTATGAGCATCATAGTGGACTCTGTAAAAGACCACTTCACACCCTATATCTCTCATCTTGACTCATCTAAGAAGATGTACGATGCCCTAACTAACCTATTCTCAGTCAGAAACATTGGACAAGTGATGACTTTGAAGAATGAGCTCTGTGACATGAAAATGAATGATGATGACAACATAACATCATACTTTGTAAGAATCTCTCAGTTAAGAGATCAACTACAAGTTTTTGAAGAAATTATTTCAGAAAAGGAACTAGTAAATACATTACTCAATGGCCTTCCCAAGACATGGGATGCATTTTCCGCAAGCATGAACATAAGAAAGGAGTATCCCACATTTGAAGAGCTTTGGACTTGTTGTGCACAAGAAGAATCAAGGATTAGCGCAAAAGAGAAATGCCAAAAGAAATATGATGATCAAGCCTTCACAACAAAGTTCAAGAATTCCAAGAATAAGAGGAAGTTTGGCTTAAGGAAGAAACCAAATCAAGAAAAGGATATATCAAAAATACAATGCTTCAACTGTCGAAAATATGGTCACTACATGAACCACTGTCCCGAGTTAAAGAAAAGGAAGGAAACACACGAAGCAACAGTTGCCGAAGAAAGGGAATCCTCAAAGAAAGCCAAGCAGGATAAAACAAACTTCTTCTTCTAGTCAAACTATTATATAAGAAACAACTGCTAGATGGGCCACCATAATCGAACTTGAAGAGACCAGAAAGAAGTCATTAACCAAGAGGAAACTAGAATAAAACTTGTGACACTTTGCAGAAAGAAATAAGGATGCAGAAGGAAGCATGGACTCTCTTAGATGGAGGGAGCTGATTGTAGAATTCCAAAAGAAGAGGATGCATTCAGGCGTGAAGCCAGAATTAGGAGGGAGCTAATCTTAAATGATATGATCCATTGAATAATTCGTGAAGATTATAATGTATCTGTCCATGTTCCCCATTGAAAGTAGCAACCATGATAAGCAACACGTGTTCAAGAAGTTTTCTTCGAAAAGAAGCCTTAAGTATCCTTGGTTGTCCATCTACATCCATGTTCCTATGATGAAAGGAAGAAGTTGGAATCTTCAGGAAGGAAGGGCATGGAATCTATAGAAGACTCCATGGACCCAAAAGATAAAGAGGAACACGAGGAAGAACATGAAGATTCCAAGAAAGAAAGAAAAGCCAGAACAACCAGTTATTATATCAAGAATCATAAGACTACCGGCTTGGTTTGAACCCACTAGAAGCAATCAAGCAGAAGAAATGGAAGTTGTAATGAAGAACAATAATGAGTGGAAGCATTGCGAGATTCAGAACTAGAGGTTCTTCCAGAAGGAGGGAGAAAACTATGACGACAGCTTGTTCCAGTAAACCAGATATACCTCTTGCATTATCCATGGATTGAAGTTTACATCAGTTGGATGTAAAAGATTGTTCTTCCCAATAGAGCATTTGAGGAAGAAGCTTATGTAGAGCAATCTCAAGGTATACCGGAAAGAGACCCATGTATGCAAATGGAAGAAGACCTTGTATGGATTCAAGCAACTTTATGCAGAGTATCTCATATACAGCAGAAGCGTGGCGAAAACTTCCTATTACAGAGAAAGTGTATCATAATGGTTACTGAGAAGTCTGGGATGATGGGGTGCAAATGCATGGCAAACTCCCATGATGACATATCTGAAGAAGTTGAGAGACTCTAATCCAGTAGACCCGTCTTTGTATCAACAATTGATTGGCTCGTTAATGTATTTGGAGAATACTCAACCGGATATTTGTTTTGTGGGATGTTTAAGTTATGATATGCAACTGCATGGATTTGTCGATTCAGATTGGGCAGGGAGTGCAGATGACAGAAGAAATGCTACTTGGATATGTTTCAGTTTGAGCCTTGCCACAATGTCATGGGCTAACAGGAAACAAAAGTCTGTTGCACTCAACACTACAAAAGCAGAGTATATTGCAGGTTGTGATGCTTGTACAAAAGCAATGTGGCTCTGTAAGTTAGTTTCTGGACCGTTTGATCAGGTGCTGAATTCGACCATGATATATTGTAATGATCATAGCTATGTGAAGATTTCAGAGAAACCAGTTTTCCATGACAGGTCGAAGTACATTGAGATCAAGCATTATATTCTCTGTGATAAAGTCTAGAAGAGAGAAGTGGTTCTCTAGTATATCTCCACAGATGAGCAGATAACAAATATTTTGGTAAAGCCTCTGTCCAAGATGAAAAGTTTGCGTACTTAAGGGACAAGCTGGGTCTCGTGGAGACGACTTGCTTATTGGAAAAGGAAGTGATTACTCCTAGGTTGGGAGGGAGCACTGATATGTTATTGATTTATGGATAGTCATTTTCCAGTTTGGAAAATGGTCTAGGTTGGGCAGTTCCTTTCCAGTTCGGAAAGTGGTTCGAGATTTCTGATGGACAGTCATTTTCTAGTTCGAAAAATGGTCCAGATCGGATAGTCATTTTCATAATGAAAATGGTCTGATAGATTGCTAATGTACCATAGACAACGATTCCCCTTGTGGCCAGTGTGGGGGAATGGTCTAGGACAGTCATTCTTCTTGGCAGTCACTTTGAGTAGTGGTGAAGTAGAATGGTCCGCCTCACCAGGAAGCCATTCTTTCGTAGTTCATAGTTGTGAGCAGTTTTGAAGAATGGTTCATTTTGGAGGTTGGTGCAGGACAATCTTTTCCATAGGAAATGGTCCGGACAGTCATTCCCTAGGGCAAACTCATTCTCTCTAGGTTGCACTGTGATTAGTGCTGGAGGAATGGCCCAGTTAGGTGAATGGTTCAGGTTCAACAATCAGGGACAAGAATTTCCTAGGGTAGACTCGTTCTCTCCATGTTGCACTATGATTGGTGCCGAAGGAATGGACCAGTTAGGTGAATGGTCTAGGCTCAGAAATCAGGGATAGTTATTCTTCTATGCTTGGGAAGAATAGTCCAAATACCCCATGGCCGATGTTTTACATTCTGAGGGCAGATGCTCTTCCATATCTCACAGATGTGAGTGGAAGAATGTCCCAGATGACTCAGTTTGTATCATGATATTGTTGATATCAGATGATATGATTGTTGTGGAGACTGTATGTCTCTAGACAATAGTTGTATGCTACTGTGGTGGATGTGATCCACTGGTAGTGACTGAGTGTCACTGGTTAGTAGCCGTGTGCTACTAGGAGTGGTTGTGTACCACTGGGTAGTAGTCGTGTACTACTATGGATAGACATAGTTGTGTTCTATTGGATGGCATTGTTATGATTACCATCGAGACTATCACTAGTGTTGGAGATTACCAGCTAGATGGATAGTTAGTATGGTGATGGACAGATATTCTCCAGGCGGAGAATGGTCCAGGCAGGACAGATTATTGGTGGATAGACATTCTCCTTGTGGAAAATGGTCTAGGACAATCATTCTTCTGGGACATATGTCCGGATTAGAAGAATAGTCCTTGTAGCCCATGGCGTGGCTTCCAACATCTGTTGGAACAATTTTTCTTCTAGGACAAATGTCCGAATTAGAAGAATGGTTCTTGTATCACTTTGTGGAATGAATGACTTATTCGACATCATGCCCGATTACTCAAATGGAGTATGGATTCGAGAGATGATGCAGTTGCTGCTATTAGATGATACTGATAGTGATGATGTTGCTCGTGAGTTGATCTACGTGATCATGAGATAGCCTGTGTGGCTACGATGATGCTACCGGTTGAATGGTCTGTTTGTGCTCAAGACCATTGCCTTCAATACCTCCCTAGCTAGGAGGGAGAGTTGATATCATGGTAGCCGCGGGAGGTATTAACCTTCACCTGTAACCTTTGATGAGACTAGAATATTTCGGGAAGCAAGAGAAACCCTATAATGTTGGATAATAACCCTAGGAGACAAGCCGACTCAAGAGAATATTTATATTGAGTTATTAGCCTCCAGAAAGAGAAGTCGGCCCAGTCAAGTGAGATAGAGTAGTATAAATGGAGGGCGCTAGAGCTCATTTGTCATTCTCACTCTCACAATTGCATAAGACCAGAGGTGCACAAGTTTGGAGAGGAACTGCAGTTGTAGCTGCAGCTGCTGCAACTGGCATTTTGGTTTTGGCTTGGACTTTCTCTTGGTTATGGTTTGGACTTTTTGCTTGGTCTTTGGTTATTCTTGCTTGGTGCGCTAGCCTTGGAGAAAGGTGCACTACCTTGGTTGGCTATTGGATTGCTTCCATAATTTTTCTGTCTATCAAGGTTAAGGTGCTCAGGGGTGGCCTTTGTGTCTATGGTTGGGTGACAATATTGCTATATTGTCTATGGTAAAACGAGCACACCTATTTTTCTAACAATAACATCTATCATGTGAATCCCATACAAAAATAGGGGGATACAAGAGGCCCCCTAAGATGAGAAATGAAATGAAATAAAGAATGAGTACACCAAACAGCAGAAAATGAAATAACATAATCTGGACATACAGGTAAGTTATCCTGGGATGGAAATGGTATCAAGTGTATGAGAGCCGGATAAAAAACAAACACTAGACAAAAGTGCAGCTGCAACAAAAAGAGGAGAGAGCTAAGCCTATTCATCCTCTGAACCAATGATGCAGATGTCCATACCCAATGCCTATTAGATAATGTCCTTAGGAGAGTGGCCCAGGCTGACAAGGCCCCGAGGTGTAGTCCTGGGTGGCATTGACCTACTTTCCCCTGGGATGGGGGTAGAAGGAAGGCCACTACTAATATCCCTGGTGGATGAACTGCCAGCCAAAGAGAAGAAACTAGTAATGTCCTGCTGAATAGAGTGATGGCACTCCAGGTCACCGTGATTCTAGTAGAAGCCCTCGGCTGGATACAGTAAGGAGCGAGGGTGGTGCAGGTTAGAGAACAAAGCCAAATGATTTAGTGGTATCGAATGGAGTGTTGGCTATAAAAATGGAAGGAAATATGAACAATGTACACAACATAGAGGAGATTGAAGCAGAGTGAATATGAGTCGGTGTTCTTTTGGATGTATCACCTAGAACAAAATTCCCATGGCAATGTCTGCTGTACAGAACAAACCACCCATAAATTTCAGAGGCTCTGAAGTGCTCTGTTAAATGTGGAGGTGCTTTTCACATAATTTGTAACAAATAGCGGAATATAGTAAATGTGTAGTCATCCCAGCTATACATAAGCATTACTCGGCTCTTTAGTAGAAGCCTCGGAGGTCTTCGAGGAATCATAAGCTTATAGGCTTCATATCTGCATGATAGTATTTAGAGAGACCATATTGTACCTCCATATCCTACAGGTTAATATCTTACCAAGACAAGGCACCTGAATTTGCAAAAGTAAAGGAAGGTATTCCTTGAGTACAAATTGGACGGAATGCATAGCCACTTATTGCTTCATCTCCTTCTAGTGCAGTCTGTGATAGTAGCATTTATTGTTGAACCTGAGTCTGTGAAATGAATTCAGCATACCCAAGCTTGGCACTTGTTTATTGTATTTCATTTATAAATATTCAATTTCCTGCTTTCTCAAAACTTGGGGTGTGCTCCGTAAACCTACATGAACCCAACCACCAAAATAATTCCCCATGATATCACAAAGTTGACCTGGAACTATGGTGTGATCTTCCCAATCTATACAACTGATTCAGTTCATTAAAGTAAAAGTTTTCTACCGTCATTGCCCAAAAGAAGGATACATTATATGTAACATTAAATTTCATTACACCTAGGAGTTCATGAAAAGTATAGATAACATTAAAATTCAGTTCATAGGAGATTGAAGCAGACTGAATATGACTGTTTTATGTGTTTGCTTCCTAGAGCAAAATGACTGCATCAATATCTGCTGTATGAAGCAAAATTCCCATAATTTTTAGACACCTGAAGTGCCAAATAAGATAAGAAGAGCTCGGTTGCTTCTAGCTATCCATAAACATTACTTGTCTCTTCAGGAGCAGCCTTGGAAGTCTTATTATGTGCTGATGGGCTTCATATCTCTGTTATAATCTTGAAAGTGACTAAATTGTAGTTTCACGTTTGACTGGTTTCTGCAGTTACTCTATGAAGACAAGGCATCTATGCTTGCAAAAGCATTGGAAGGCATTCCTTGAGTAGCCACTGGACAGGACACATGGCCACTTGCTAGTATCCTTCCTGTGCAGACTGTGATTATAATATTTTTTGCTGAACCTTAGTCTATGACATAAAGTCAGCATACCTCAAGGCCAGTTTATTGTTCCTTTCTTTTTCCTGCTTTTGCAAAGCCTGGTGTTGACCTTACAATAGGCTATAGCTAACCTAACCTTAGCTCAATTGAGGCAACAGCATAAACAGACCATACTCTTAAATAACAATACTAACAATTAAAACAGCATTCAACAACCATCACATAGAACAGACAATTACAGAATGTAAAACTCCCTGAAACTTTGATTAATCGTACCTAAACTGAAGCCTGTTGTCCAGTTTGAGGGGGGAGAAGAGGTGAGCTGGCAATTTTACTGCCCTTGTGAAGCCTGTAGGCCTTGTAATATTCATCATTTTGTGCGATACTAACAAACTTGTAGTGCTTGCTAAGAAGCGTGTCACAACTTTCCAGAGGTGTAATATCGCGGTGAATTGTATTAATGAGAGGACCAATGACAAAAATGACAGAACGCATACAGGTTATAGCCATGGATGAAACTTGCTTCGTTGACCCATCCAAGATGATATGGTTGTGGATGTGGCGTGGTAGGGTGCTGGAGTGAGTCGACCAAATGCTGTGAACAGGGTTATTTTGATTCCATTCTCCATGATCATCTGTTTGCGGTATTTTCCAATCTGGAAAGCCTGAGTGAAGACTGCTTTGGCTTGAGATCAGTGCAATGCCTATCGACGAGAACCCACGAAGTTTTGGAGCGACTGGGATTGTGGATTTTAGGTTCCTGCCATTGTTCCATAAGGTCAGGTTCTTTGATTACCTGTTGCAATTCAACAAGGAGAGCCTTGGCCCTTTTCTTCTGCAAGGCACGACTTTCATTATTAGAATGATGAAACCACCAATGATAGGAGCAATATTTCTTAGTCCCTTTCCACTAGGGTTCTCTGTCTTTGGAGTGACACTAATAGTGGTTGAGAATGAGAAGGAGGGCCTTTTGTGTGAAATTGTTATGAAGCATGCTTAGTAGCTGGAGGAGCCTTTGACAACTTAGCTTTGATCTTGGAAGCAAGTTGAAAGGTACGATCCAATGAAGAAAATGGGAAGAACGTTGGGTGTGGGTTTGCCACAGTGCCACTAGGTGAGGACTTTCTTTGCCATGTGTAGTTCATCTAACAAATGTTTATGGGTTTTTGTCAGGGTAGATAGATTTGAAGTAGGTTTGCTGATTGCAAAGCCAAGACTCAAGTGTGTCCCTGTTCAGGGCTTTGTTGAATATAGGGATGGAAAACTTTGTGTCCAACTTGAAAGATTGTTGGACATCGGGGATACCTGTGGGAATAGTGGGCTGGTGATGTGGTAGTTGTTACTGTTGGAGTCTCTATTGTAGGGATTGCTTTTGGGTGGCCACTAGTAGCTGGGACATGGCCATTGTGTTTTGCATCATTTAGGTTTGAAACATGTTTTGTTGTTGGTGTTGTGTAGCCAATTGTACCAACAACTGTGGCTGCCGTTTGTACACTTGCTTTGTCAAGATCTGAGTGATGCCTGAATCTTGATAGTCATTGGAGTCTTTGAAAGAATTGCAACTAGCCATGATGTAGCATAGAATGACATTGTTTGTCTACCTAAAGCTAGAAAATAGTAAGCCACAAATGATAATCATGGTGTGGGCCCAAGTGCAAGACCAGGGGTGAGTACCCCATTTACTCACTGCTAATCCATAGTTTGTCGGTAGTACGTTGCAGTTGTGATCAACAATTCAGTGAGCTATCCTAGAAACTCGTGACTAAGGTGAAATAGCTTGCTTTCACAACCCTTATAAAAAGTTAATGTGGCCAAGAAATTGATAGGCTCACCAAATGAGGTTGTGAAGAACAGAACACTCACCTTGATGATCTTGAGCCTAATACTCTATAGACACACTGCCTTGTGCAATAAAGCTCTTTCTTCTTGGGGTTGAAAGCCTTTTCCAATTTTATTCCATACCAATCTTTGTTGAGATTTGTGTACCTTGGGAAGTGGTCCCCTTGTGGTTTTGAGTCTCTAACTACAAGTGGGAAATACTTTGGTACTATGTACCTTGTACTTTATGTCTAATTTCACTTTGACTTAGGAGATTTAAGTCAAAAGTGAAATTTGGTCATTTTAGCCTAAAGTGACTATTAATTTACTTTGTGGGTGAATTAGGAGACATAAAGTGAACTTAGGGAACTTAACCCAAAGTGGGTTTGTGAGTGAGTGTTAAATTTGTAGCAGCTGCAAGAGCCATTCTCCGGGAGGATGGCAAAGACCCTAGCTGAGGTCTAGGGCCCCCAGTGCACTCCTGGGGTATTTGGTCTGGGACCAAACAGTCAGTGTCATGGCAAAAGACCCTTCTTAGGGCCCCCAGTATATGACTGGGGTTCTTAGTCTAAGACTAAGCAGCTAAAGCCCCTAGATATGTCTAGGGCTCCTGGAAATGTCCAGGGTACCCATGCTTGAGGCATGGGTTGATCCATGGTCTTGAACCATGGTGGAAAAGACCCTTGTTAGGGCCCCCTGTATACGATTGGGGTTCTTGGTCTAGGACCAAGCCGTTAAAGCCCCTAGATAAGCCTAGGGCCCCTGGAAATGTCCAGGGTACCCATGCATACGGCATGGGTTGATCCTTGGTCTTTGACCTTGGTGGATAAGAACCCAGAAGAGGTTCTGGGGCTACTTGATCCTCTATCAAGTATTTTGATGGTACATGACCTTCCTTGAAGAAGGACATAACCACATGAGGGATAAGTCCCATATGCAGTGATGATAATGTAATAGGTTCACCATGTTAAATGAAGGAATGAGTATTGCCACCTAACTAACCCTCTCTTACCCTTGCATGTGTTGGTTTGGGGTTTTGTTGCTTAAATTTAATTTAAACATGTTATTTTAATTTTATTTATTTTAATCCCTTGCCCTAGCCTAAAACTATAAAAGAAACCCCTACCCCTCTCATTCACACACAATTTTATTATCTTCTTGTTTTGAAGTGAGCGACCCTCTTCTGTTGGAGTCTCCTTGCTACGGCCTCCTTTTTGCTGTTGTGTTTGTTGTGAAAGGCTGCGGTCTACCTTGCTTTGCTTTGTGGAGGGTCTACAAGCAACGGCCTCTTCTATTTCTGCTGTGGTTGAGTTCTTGATTGAGGTGCAACCCCTTGGTGTAACCCTGCTGTGGAAGGGCTAGTTTAGTGTGTGGAGGGTGCGGCCTCTTCTCCCCTTATCTGCTGTTTGGTGTGGCTGTGAGGTGCGGCCCCTTGGTGTAACCCTGCTGTGGAAGGTGCGACCCTCTTCTATTCACTGCTATGTGGGCTGACAGTGATGCAACCTTTTCTTGTAACTGTTGTGAGGGTTGACAGTGGTGCAACCTTTTTTCTTTGTGACTGCTGTGTGAGCTGACTCTGATACAACCCCTCTCCAAATGACTGTTGGGATATGACTGTGGGTGCCATCCTCCGTTTCTGCTGTGAGGTGTTTGCTCGTGTTCAGACTGTGACCTTTTCTTTTGGCTTTTGGCCTTCCTGTGTAAGGGTTTTGTCCATAACAATTCTGTGTGAGGTTTTGCATGCTTCACCTATTGTTAGTGTGAGGGTTTGACAGTGAGAGGTCTTTGTGGCCCTATTCCTTTGGTGGCAGGAAAGTTTCTTCATCTATTGGCAAAGAGATGCAACCTATAAGGTGGATCTATGAACTGGACCTTTGTCTCAGCATAATTAAAATGGTTCTACATCTCTTGTGGTTGCTGTGACTTCTTCAAATGTAAAGTTTTAAGACTAGGTAAGCTATCTACTAATCACCTTCAGATCTGAACTTTGTTCTTGACTTCAGTACTTTTGATCTATATAGATTTGTTTATCAGCATTGACAGTTTGTGGATTTTGATCTATATAAATTTGTGTATCAGCATTGACAGTTTGTAGATCTGAACTGTATATTAAGTTTACCTCTTGTTTCTATAATTGTGATTAACTATTTATGATTAGTTTGTTTTAGATCTGTAGATCTATGTAAAGTCTAAGTCCAGCGTTATTTCAGTTGTAAAGATCTAGAGGTGTGTTACATATTTAAGGGATGCATGTACTAACCTATTGGCTACTAAAACTACATGCTAGAGCACCTTAAAAGGTTATGTAACCTTAACAAAACAACAGTAAAGTTCCTGAACAGTTTGCTGTTATAAAACAGCAGCAAAGACGTGTGTGACTGCAGAAACTTAGAGCCAATTTGACCATGCTCAAGTCAATCTCGCTCTCGGTACTCCATGTCGAGGACCATGTGGGCCTCGAGACATGATCTCCTAGTTATCCCTAGATATCGGGAATAACAAGGACCTCATAAAATCTTCATGGTATCAGAGCCCTTGGTGGCTAAATCTTGCTGATTTTGGACAGCATTTTGTGGACAGTTCTAGACAGCTTGTGGGCAGATTTCTTGACAGCTCTTGACAGTGATTTGTAGCAGCTTGTTGGCAGAAATTTTGTGGAAAGTTGAAGGACAATTTGTGGACATTTACTCAGCCTCTTTTCACACCTACTTGCTAGGAGTGAGGCTGATTTTTCACAACCTCTTTTCACACCTATTTGCTAGGAGTGAGGTTGTAGTTCTACTGCCTCTTTTCACACCTGTGTTGATAGGAGTGAGGTAGTGTTTTTTTGCAGTTGCAACATCAGAATGAGTACAGTGGGCGGTCATGTCATTTTCCCAGATGCGAGCAGAGGATAGGCTAGCCGGAGCTATGGAGATGAGGATGGAAACATTGGATGAGGATTTCAAGGGCGCCTCCTTCCATGGAGGGCTTTAGGAGGCTTTGGCTTCCATTGTTTTGTGGTGTTGATGCTTGCTTGGTGGAGGGCGCACTATAGGAGGAGGGCGCACTTATAGTAGGGAAGACTTGTTCTTGTCAGATTGCCTTGAGGAGGGTTTTGTTGGAGAGGTAGCACACAAGTTCGGAGTCGTGTGCAAGGGTTTCTTCTACAGAGCTTCAGGCAGCAAGGGCACAAGCTTTCAGTGGGATTGAGCAACAAGGGAGAGGGGTGCACCATGCTTGGGCGCATCATCTTTCTGGGACTTGTATATCAGCTCAAGAGTAGCTTCCATTGTATCAGGTTCGTTTATTTCACGTAGTTGTTGTATCTCACATTCTTTACATCACAAATATAGATTCATATTCCAAACTGGTTTTCCCGAGGGGGGTTTTGTCCAGGGTCGTGTTGACCAAAAACCTTTGTGTTCATTTTCATGTATGCTAGAGTTTAGAACAACATTATTTCAGTTGTAAAGATCTAGAGGTGTGTTACATATTTAAGGGATGCATGTACTAACTTATTGGCTACTAAAACTACATGCTAGAGCACCTTAAAAGGTTATGTAACCTTAAGAAAACAACAGTAAAGTTCCTGAATAGTTTTCTGTTATAAAACAACAGCAAAGACTTGTGTGAGAGAAAAAACTTAGAGCCAACTTGAGGTCAAAGACAGACCTAGTTGGCAGCTTGTTAGGACCTCATAAAATCTTCATGGTATCAGAGCCCTTGGTGGCTAAATCTTGCTGATTTTGGACAGCATTTTGTGGACAGTTCTAGACAGCTTGTGGGCAGATTTCTTGACAGCTCTTGACAGTGATTTGTAGCAGCTTGTTGGCAGAAATTTTGTGGAAACATGTAGGACAGTTTGTGGACATTTACTCGGCCTCTTTTCACACCTACTTGCTAGGAGTGAGGCTGATTTTTCACAACCTCTTTTCACACCTATTTGCTAGGAGTGAGGTTGTAGTTCTACTGCCTCTTTTCATACCTGTGTTGACAGGAGTGAGGTAGTGTTCTTTTGCAGTTGCAACATCATAATGAGTACAGTGGGCAGTCATGTCAGTTTCCGAGATGTGAGCAGAGGATAGGCTAGCCGGAGCTAGCAACTGGTCCCCTTGGAAGATAAGGCTTATCTTTGTCCTAGAGGACCTAGAACTATGGGATATATTTCAGGCTCCCGTTGTTGTTCCTCCTGCTACTACTCCCGTGTTGATGGTAGAGTTCACGAAGAGGAACAACAAGGCAAAGAAAACTATATGCGATGCAGTGAGGGTTCACATTATACCCCACTTGACTGGTAAAGACTTTGCATTTGAGATGTGGGCATCTTTGTGCAAGCTTTACCAGAGCTCTAACCAGAACCGGAAGATGGTTCTGCAAGAGCGACTCAGGAGCATTTAGAAGCTCAAGAGAGAGTCAATTACTTCTTACCTTGGCAGATTCACTCAGATCATAGATGAGCTTGCATCCATAGGAGAGATAGTGGACCCAAACTTTATGGTGAGGACAACTTTAAGTAGCTTCTCCAAACCATGGGGTCCATTCGTTCGAGGCATTTTTGCTCGGGAGGCTATGCCTACTTGGGAGATACTTTGGGATGATTTCGTATAGGAGGAGATGAGACTCACCTTAGAGTCTTCAGGACAACAACGAACATCTCAGGGTGATGAGGATCTTGCTCTTTGGATAGGGTCCCAAGTTTGGGGCCAAGCCACAGGGAGAGAGCAGTAGTGGCCAGAAGAGGGATATGAGCAAAGTGATGTGCTTTGCTTGTAAGAAGATGGGGCACTATGCTGGATAGTGTCCTAATAGGAAGAAGAAGAAGGGTGGTACAACAACTACAACAGAGGAGGTAGAGTTTCAGACACAGTTTGAGAGGGAGTGTGCCTTCCTTATTTGTTGCACTTTAGTTGAGACGACGCTTAGTATTTGTAGACAACGGGGCTTCGAGCCACATGACTAGTGTGAGGGAGCATTTTACTGATCTCAGAGATACACAGGTCAGGATGGAGATTGCTCTTGGTGATGACACCGTAGTTAGAATTACTGGGCGTGGCATAGTTACCTTTCAGAGAGATGGCTTGCCACCTATTTCGTTCAGGGATGTTCTCTACGTCCCTGGGTTGAAGAAGAATCTGATCTCAGTTTCCACCCTATAGGATAGGGTTCTTGAGGTGTCCTTCAGAGGGATAAAGGTCCTCATGCACCCTAAGGGGTCCTGTCTCACCTCAGGGCAGGTGATTGGAGTGAGGGATGGGAAACTGTTTAGATTTCTTTTCCAGCCACTTTTCATGCTTTGGCAGCGAGTAGCGACAACATTAGTCAGTTATGTGAGTTGTGGCATCAGAGGATGGCCCACCTTCATCATGGGGCTCTTGGAGGACTGAGAGAGGTTGTGACAGGAGTGCCACAACTCAGTTCAGAGCATCAGGATGTGTGTAGAGGGTGTGCGCTTGGTAAGTTTACCAAGGCTTCTTTTCCCAGTAGTGACAGCAGGTTAGCTGGGGTACTGGATTTAGTACACACAGATGTGTTTGGGCCTATGTCTTGGGCGTCCTTGAGTGGTTGTGAGTACTATTCCACATTCATTGATGACCACTCCAGGAAGACCTGGATCTATTTTCTGAAGACCAAGGGCCAGGTCTTCAAGAGGTTCAAAGAGTTCAAAGCTCTTGTAGAGAACTAGACAGGAAAGAGGATTAAGGTCTTGTGGTTAGATAACAAAGGTGAGTATTCCTCCAGTGAGTTTGTAAACTTCTGTAGCCGTGCAAGGATCAGAAGACAGATGACCGTGCCTTACAACCCCCAGCAGAACGGGGTTGCTGAGAGGAAGAACAGGGCGATCACAGGTGCAGCGAGATCTATGCTGCATGATCAGAGTTTACCTCTATACCTATGGGCATAGGTGAGTGCTGCTGCATTTTTCCTGCAGAACAAGAGCCCCCACAGGATTTTGGGGAAGATGACTCCTGAGGAGGCCTTCACTGGTAGGAGGCCCGATGTCGAGCACATCAGGATTTTTGGTTGCTTGACTTATTCTCATGTCCCCTTAAAGAAGAGGACAAAGCTAGACCCCACAACCCAGCAGGGGATTCTAGTCGGATACTCCGAGGTCTCCAAAGCCTACTAGATTTACATTCCATCACTGCGGAGAGTGGTGGTGAGCAGAGATGTTAGATTTGAGGAGGGTAGGGATTTTTAGAGATCTCTCGAGTCGAGAGTCAGTGTTGAGGATGATGCAGAGGCACAGATTGATGTCTCAGAGGAAGAACAACCTTAGGTTTCTGGTACACACCAGTTTCAGGGGTGACAGGGTCACTTTGCACAACTTCAGGTTCACAGTCACAGGGAGTTCAGGAAGAGGGTGCAGAGGCTTTAGGATCTCAGA
The DNA here is from genome assembly GCA_009831015.1 of Picea engelmannii. Classification (NCBI taxonomy): domain Eukaryota; kingdom Viridiplantae; phylum Streptophyta; class Pinopsida; order Pinales; family Pinaceae; genus Picea; species Picea engelmannii. The sequence goes on from ML828360.1 coordinate 96,899, forward strand.
GTGTTTAGACTAGGCCCGAGGCAGATACTCTTGGGCAGGGAGATCTTACTTCTCCTTTGACTACTTCAGGGAAGAGGAAACCAAGATGGTTTCAGGAGACCCTGAAGGAAGCCAAGGAGAACGTAGGAGAGCCCAAGAGACAGTTTAGAGAGAGCAAAGCACCAGTGAGACTTGGGTCCTATTTGGCTATGGTGACGAGTATCTCAGATACAGAGCCACAGACATTTGCGCAGGCAGTTGACCAACAGGTTTGGCGAGAGGCCATGCAAGAGGAGTATGACTCCATTATGCGGAATGATGTTTGGGAGGTGGTTCCGAGGCCAGTGGAGAAGTCAGTTGTGACTTCCAGGTGGTTGTACAAAACCAACTATGCTGCGGATGGCAGCATAGAGAAACACAAGGCCCGTTTTGTGGCGCGAGGATTCTCTCAGGTAGAGGGAGTCGATTATGATGAGACATTCGTACCTGTTGCAAGATACACCTCGATCAGGAGCATTATTGCCATAGCGGCAGAGATGGGTTGGAGGATACATCAGATGGATGTAAAGACCGCATTTCTCAATGGCTTTATAGAGGAGGAGGTGTACATTGAGCATCCACCGGGGTTCAAGGTGAGTGAGAGAGAGTCTCACGTGTGCCTTTTGAGAAAGGCACTATATGGTCTGAAGCAAGCTCCCAAACCTTGCTATTCACGCATTGATACATACTTGCTTCATATGGGTTTTGAGAAGAGAGATGCTGATCCTAACCTCTATTACATCATTAGAGGTGAGGACACGCTCATTCTCATTTTGTATGTGGATGACTTGTTCATCACAGGTGCAGAGGATCTCATAGCTAAGTGCAAGTTGGGACTTGCATCAGAGTTTGAGATGAGTGACATCGGGTTGATGCACTATTTTTTGGGTTTGGAGGTATGGTAGGAGGAGGGTCACATCTTCCTTGGATAGGGGAAGTATGTTGTAGATATTTTGAGCAGGTTTCAGATGGAGGACTGTAGGCCTATGTCTACACCTATGGTCACCAACTTGAAGAAGCTTAGCGCTTCAGATTCCCAGTTGGTGGATGCTACAGTTTATAGACAGTTGATCGGTTCACAGATGTATCTGGTCAACAATCGACCAGGTATTTGTTTTGCGGTGAACACTCTCAACCAGCATATGGTAGAGCCGAGGATTGTTCATTGGATTGGGGCAAAACATGAGTTGAGGTACATTGCAGGGTTAGTTGATTATGGCCTAGACTATATCAGAGGTGATGGAGTCAGTCTGGTTGGCTACACAGACTCAGACTGGGCAGGATGTGCTACTGACAAGAAGAGCACCTCAGGGTGCTGTTTTGGGTTGGGGTCAGCACTTGTTTCATGTTACAGCCTGAAATAGAAGTCAGTTGCTGTGAGTTCCGTCGAGGCAGAGTATATGGCGGCCGGTCAGGCCAGTTGCGAGGCTATTTGGCTTCGTAAGATGCTGGTAGAATTATTTGGTCAGGAGTTGCCTCTCACCGTCATTCACTGCGATAATCAAAGTTGTATCAAACTCTCTGAGAATCAAGTTTTCCATGACTGGTCGAAGCATATAGAGATTAGATACCACTTCATCAGAGATTGGGTTCAGAGAGGAGCAGTACAGTTGCAGCATATACCGACTGACGAGCAAATTGCAAATATTCTCACCAAGGCCCTGCCAAGGGGCAAACATGTCTACTTCAGAGACAAGATGGGCTTGGTGAGAAACACTTTACTCTGTAAGAGGGAGTGTTGAGATTTGTGTACCTTGGGAAGTTGTCCCCTTGTGGTTTTGATTCTCTAACCACAAGTGTGAAATACTTTGGTACTATGTACCTTGTACTTTATGTCTAATTTGACTTTGACTTAGGAGATTTAAGTCAAAAGTGAAATTTGGTCATTTTAGCCTAAAGTGACTATTAGTTTACTTTGTGGGTGAAT
>ML828360.1:98943-109732 GCA_009831015.1 Picea engelmannii
GATGCCATGACAGAGGAATACCAATCCATAATAAAGAATGATGTATGGGAAATAGTTCCCAGACCAAAAAGTAAGGATGTGGTATCATCAAAATGGCTCTTCAAAATAAAACATGTTGCTGATGGAAATATTGAGAAATATAAGGCAAGATTTGTCGCTCGTGGCTTTTCCCAGAAAGAAGGCATTGACTATGAAGAGACATTCGCTCCTGTAGCCAGATACACTTCAATTAGCACCATCATATCTCTTACAGCTAAGATGAAATAGAAGCTGTACCAGATTGGCGTGAAGACAACTTTCTTGAATGGTGTTATCAAAGAGGAAGTGTATATAGAGCAACCCCAAGGATTTGAGGTTGAAGACAGGAAGTCTCTTGTCTGCAGATTGAAGAAAGCCTTATACGGATTGAAGCAAGCCCTTAGAGCTTGGTATGGCTGTATAGACAGTTTCTTGACGAGCTTAGGCTTTATCAAGAGTAAAGCAGACTCAAATCTCTACTTCAAAATTATGGATAATGAACCAGTAATCTTACTACTGTATGTGGATGACTTATTCTTAACTGGAGAAGAAACGCTCATTGCTGAATGTAAAAAGAGACTTGCCGCAGAATTTGAAATGAAAGACCTTGGCCTAATGCATTACTTCTTAGGCCTTGAGGTATGGCAGAGTCCTGAGATGATCTTCCTTAACCAAGGGAAGTACACGGTCGAAATCTTAAAGAGATTCGACATGCTGGAATGCAAACCCATGAATACACCCATGGAAGCTAAGCTGAAGCTGCTGGTCGATACTTCGTCAGATTTGATTGATGCCACACTGTACAGACAGATTATTGGATCGCTGATGTACCTGACGAACAGCAGACCAGATATTTGTTTTGCCATGAACACCTTGAGTCAGTTTCTAGTAGAGCCCAGACGTGTTCACCTAGTGGCTGAAAAACACGTGACGAGGTACCTTAAAGGTACGATAGATTATGGTCTCAGTTATGACGGAGATCATAATTTCACATTGAGTGGATACACTGATTCAGATTGGGCAGGAAGCGTTGCTTACAGAAAAAACACTTCTAGATGTTGTTTCAGTTTGGGATCAACCATGATCTTGTGGCAGAGTAGGAAGCAATCCAGTATTGCTCTCAGCACAGCGGAAGCAGAGTACATTGCCGCATGTTCTGCTAGCTGCGAAGCTATATGGCTTCGAAAGTTGCTGACCGGTTTATTTGACCTAGAAATGGAAGCAACTACTATCCTATGTGATACCAGAGCTGCATAAAAATGACAGAGAATCTTGTATTCCATGACAGGTCGAAGCACATAAGATTCGCTATCATTACATCCGTGACATGGTATAGAGAGGAGCCTTGAAGCTCCTATATGTCAGCACGAATGAACAGGTTGTTGATGTGTTGACCAAACCTCTATCTCGTGTAAAGTTTGAACACTTTCGAGATAAGCTTGGTATAGTCCGAAAGGACCCTCCCTAAAAGGGGGAGTGTGTGATTCCTTGCTTCAGACCTCGCTGTTAGACGTAAAGCAAGATGATGTGTGATTCCTTGCTTCTGACCTCGCTGTTAGATGTAAAGCAAGATGATTCCTTTTTTCTGACCTTGTTGTTAGACGTAAAGCAAGATGATGTGTGATTCCTTGCTTCTGACCTCGTTGTTAGACGTAAAGCAAGATGATTCCTTTGCTTCTGACCTCGCTGTTAGACGTAAAGCAAGATGATGTGTGATTCCTTGCTTTTGACCTCGCTGTTAGATGTAAAGCAAGATGATTCCTTGCTTCTGACCTCGTTGTTAGACGTAAAGCAAGATGATGTGTGATTCCTTGCTTCTGACCTCACTGTTAGACGTAAAGCAAGATGATTCCTTGCTTCTGACCTTGTTGTTAGACGTAAAGCAAGATGATGATGTTTTCCTTGCTTCTGTCCTAGTTGTTAGACGTAAAGCAAGATGATTCCTTGCTTCTGTCCTCGTTGTTAGATGTAAATCAAGATGATAATGTGTTCCTTGCTTCTGACCTAGTTGTTAGACGTAAAGCAAGATGATTCCTTGCTTTTGACCTCGTTGTTAGACGTAAAGCAAGATGATGATGTGTTCCTTGCTTCTGACCCAGTTGTTAGACATAAAGCAAGATGATTCCTTGCTTCTGACCCTGTGGTTAGAGGTAAAGCAAGATGATGTATACCTTGCTTCTGACCTAGTTGTTAGACGTAAAGCAAGATGTGACTGACTCTGAGCTACCAACTTATCAACTGTGCCATTGAGCCAGTGTAGTACTGTGATGTGGCAGCCTAGTGCTGTGATGAGGTATCATTTTTTACTGATACATATTGATGCAGATGATGATGGCATTCTTTCGAGAATGACGATGCTGCCGATGAAGAAAACTTCCGATGACTCGTAGATATGCCAGCCAATGTTCCAAGATGATATTGAAGATACTGTCCTCCTGATGCCACTGATGATGCAAACCTCTCTCGCCTGATGCTGTTGAAGAATACCCTTCTTGTTAAGGGGGAGTGTTGAAATAATGTAACTATAAAGAGTATTCTTATTATTATTGTTATATTATTCATAGGATCAATCCCCATTATGGATTGATCATGTCGGTTATTGTATTAGGACCAAATCCCCTTTTGCGGATTTGTTAACAGACAATTGTAATAGGCAGAATAAGAAGTCGGCCCCAACAGTTATTATTAAGACCCAGAAATATAATAAAGGTGGGTTTACCCACCCAGAGTGAGAAGTCGGCCCTGCCAGTGAAAGACACTTCACACGTGCTAGACTTGTATATATAGAGAGGCTAGCGCCTCACTTTAGCACACACCACACTTGCTCATTTCTAAGAGGCAAGTTGCGACTTACCAGTTGGAGAGAGGGAGAAGAGTGGCACATCTTTTGGAGAGGACTTTCTGTATTGGTTTAACTTATCTCTTGACATTGTATTGGCAATTTATGATAAGGAAGTTTTTGCTGGGTTTTCTTCCCCTAGAGGGTTTCCCAGGATAAATGCTGTGTCTCTTGTGAAAGTGTATTTCTAAGTGATCTTGTTCTTATGTTGCTCTTATCTATTGAAATGTAAAGAACTATAATAATGGCATAAAACATTAACACTACTGTTGGTCCTAAGGGGTTTTGGGGTAACTAGAAGCACATGATTAATAGGAAGTGAGAGTCCTACTTTTGTTATCTCTAAGTGTTGAATATTGTAAGTATTGTCCATCATATTGCATGAGGATGGAACATGTGATTTTTATCACATGATGCAAAGAGTTGCAAGATCGTATGATGATTCTAGCCTTCCAAAAGGTTTGGAAATTTGGTAGATGCTGCTTCGTTTTGTGCATCATGCTCTTCATGGACATGTTATCGCACAAATTGTAGATTGGGAAAACCCGACCCAATCTACAAATGTGGGACCACCGTGAGAATACTTACCCATTGTCACCTCCCCTTGCTTTAGAGATGATGTGATCAACTGAAGGAGGGAATCCCGGTGACCCTAGGGGAATTGAGACAAAGGATGGGGAGATAATGAGAGAAACCCCTTAGGTAAATGATGGAAGAAGGATGGGAGCTTGGAAATGAGTCTTGTGGATGGAGGATAGTTGCCAAAGGCTTGAGTACCTACACCAGAGTGTTACACCCGCCTGAGACAAGACAAATAATCGAAAGACAAGCCTAAAGATCAAACAGACAAACAAATGAAGCTTGCTGTCCTAAATTGCAGCAGTAAAGAAATGCATATATTTGCAATGAAATATGTTACTTACTGCAAAAATAACCATTAAAACCATCAAATGTTTATTGGACAATGAAGTAATAAACAAGTAGACAAATTTCCAATACTTTAGCACAAGCTTTGACGGTCAATTAGGGCTGCTAGATGATGTTTTCAGAAGTCTATTAGAGCAGCTTTATTGCTGCAGCAAAAGTTTGCTACAACAACAAATTCCAACCACGAAATTAGACAAGTAAACCATCAAAAAGATAGACAATAAGCAGCTGAATAAGAGTACAAGTTTACAAGTAATCTCAGCGGTTGGCAAGTGAGTAATGAATAAAAGAAGATGTTTTCTGCAGCTCTAATGGCAGTAGCAATCAATTTATACAGAAGCAAGATATCCTTGGCTAAGCTAGACGCCCTAGTGGCTCAAGCAAACTAGTAAAGCATAGAATTGATTCCAATTTAAACAAATTCAATATGTCGTAAACTCACGCATTCCAATGCAAGTATTTTATTTCTCCAATGAAAATATAGATTAGTGCCTTGCCAATGTGTTAAGGAGTCTTGCTTTTAAGAGATAGGTTTGCATCTCCTCTAGGGGTGTAAGCCCTTTTACTCCCTAGAGTATGCAAAAAACTAGGAAAGTAAATCTAGGAGGGTGTACACCCTCATACTTCTTCTAGCAACTTTTAAAAGTGACTTATCCAATAACAATTAAGATGAACTTGGTGGAGGGTGTATCCCCTTATACTCCTCCAAGGGTTTCAAGACAAGAATGACATGAAACAAGAAGAAATCAACAACAATTGCAGAAAATTCCTTACCAATTTCATTGATAGAAGTACCAAACCCTGATTTACCAAGTAAAATTCATCAACATGCCAAGACAAGTCTCCAAGAAGGGTAGCACACCAATTTTGCTCCACAATAGACAAGATAGCATCCAAAAATTTGCACAAGAGAGAGAAATCAATTTTTCCAAAGATGGCGAAAATTTCAACCAAAAATGTCTTCACTCTGTTAGAGTTTGTAGCTTGGGTAGGTACTTCCATGTTAGGGGTGTCTAGTAGTGTGGAAGGGGCCCCATGATGTCTAGACAATTTAGTGATGGTGGGGATCACTTAAGTCAACATGAGATTAAGTCCCAATGCTTAAGTTGTCCCAATGCTTGATTAATTCCCCATCGTCAGATCTAGATCTTGAGGTGAAGATCTAAGGGCCAGGATTGAATGAGAGAAAGGCTAGGGTTTATAAAACATCAAGAAAGCCTCATTTGCTAGACATCTCAAGAGAAGTCGACCAACCGAGTGAGTGTGGTTCTTCAAGAGAGATCAAGTGAATGGTTGAGTCGAACTAATAAAGGAGGAGCCAAGTATGGTCAGGAAGAGGTTGAGTTGGGTCGAACCATAGAAGGAGCCGAATAAGGGACCAAGCAAGCAGATCTGAGCAAGATATGAGCTAGAGAGGGTGAAGACAGGCAACCAAGGAAGAAATCGAGCCACCCAGAGGTTGCACCAAGTAGCTAGGAGGCTGTATGACTGGTACGGATCTGAAAGGAGGCCAAGAGCATGTTGTACGGGTGCATTGAGGGAAGATTGGGTGAGGCTGAGAGCATTGTGGCCTAGCACAACAGAAGAAGGAGAACCAAAGCCATCACAATAGTACCGTACGGCTGGTACAGCCGCCCAACTAGCAGAATAGTGACTGTACGGAGCTGTACAGTTGGTACGACCTCACAAATCAGTATCATTGTGATGATTTTGTATGAATCATTGATTGAGAAATAATTGTATTGAGGTTTTCCCAGAGGAGTGGGGTTCCCAGAATATTTCTGTTGATGTCTTTTGTGTGGCTATCCTTAATGTTTTTACTGTTAATATTTATAGCATGAAATGTGTGGTTTTCCAGTCAGTTAATGAGATCTGAAACTTACTGTGTTTTCTGGTTAATCTATGATATTTGTGCTGTAAAAGTTTTACATGTTATCAAAGCTGGTCTCTGACAACCCACAAACAAATTTTTTTGGAACTTGTGCTCTAGGACAGAGAAGAAGGAATCAACCAAGCAGTCAAGAGACCATAAGCAAGTTGATCCAACCTTCAGTTCAACAGATCGATCAATGGTTGACCTTGTGGGAGTGAACCGTACAATGTACAGTCTAGCGACACTGAAGAGAAGAGGAGTTGCAGGGGGTCGTACAACTGTATGACTGATTGGTGTAATCTAAGAGGGAGCTTGTTGTAGTCTAAGAGGGAGCTTGTTGTGGTTGGCTCTTCCAAGACCTTCGGCCATTAGGATGAAGAGAAAGGTAGAGAGGGGATCGCCTTGCCGAATTCCCCAAGTTGGCGCAAAGGTAGTAGAGGGTGAGCGATTAATGAGGATAAAGAAGAAGGGCAAAGAGGTAAGAGATAAAATCCATTTGATCCGTCGAGTAGAGAAATCGAAGGCTAACAAGACTTGGTGGATGTACTGCCAGTTGGGTTTGTTGAAGGCTTTCGACATATCAAGTTTGATGAGCATACCAGGGGATTTGGTGATTTTGAGGGAGTGGATGATTTCATGAGCCAGAATGATTCCGTCATGGATTTGACGCCCTTCTTCGTAACCAATTTGCTCACTAGAGATAAGGGAGGGGAGGAGCACTTTTAAGCGATTGGCTATGACTTTGGTAATGATCTTATAGATTGCGTTGTAGAGGGCTATGGGGCGGAATTTGTTGGGGGGTCGTCCGTGCTCTCTTCCTTTGGGATAAGGGTCAAAAAGGTGGTATCTAGAGTGGGAAGGACATTGGCAAAGTTTCGGGAATCTTCAACCAGGCCCCAAACGCCCTGTTTGATGATGGGCCAACAGGTAGGGAAGACATCCGTAGTAAAGCCTTTTGGTCCGGGGGCTTTGTCTTTAGCCATTTCCATAACTGCCCTTTCAATTTCTTCTAGGGAATGGGTTTCAAGAGGAAGTCATTTTGCTTAGGGGAGACCAGGTGGGGCATGCGTTGAGTTATCTTTTGGATGGACGATCTTCTGTTAGCAATGGGTTTAGAGAGAAGATTTTTGGAGAAGTTGATGAGTTCCCGTTCTATGGGGACATGCTTTGTAAAATGGTTATCTTGACTGTCCTTTATGGATGAGATCTTGTTGTGGTGTCTTCTCTGTATCACCGAGCGGTGGAAAAATTTGGTGTTTTCTCCACTTCCTAAGCACCACACCTCTTAGTGGTTCAACCATCCAGGGATTGCAATTGGAGCGTAGAAAGTTTCAATGTCCAAAACTTTACAAATAAGAGTATAAGCATAGCAGGGAGATCCAATGATAATCTTCACAAAACTGAGAACTCTTACTTAGCTTAAGTCTGCAGGGATTTTCTCATGCTCCACATATGCCACAACCGAGAGTCACATTTCACACCTTCAATAGGTAACCTTGATGCACTGCTACGAAATCATAGTGTAGTTCACGTCATTAGAGAAATTTTGATGTCTAAAATGGGCCCGCTAAGGAAAATAATAAAATAGTAGTTAAAATAATAAAATAGGAGTTATTTCAAAGGGAAAGAAAGAAAACTACTTGTTTTTAATCGTATTTTCGGCTTATCTCCTTACAGGTTTACTCAAATTTCAAGTGTAAGCACTCGTTGGATGCGGAATTTCAATTTCGCATTCAATGAGTACTTACACTTAAAATTTGAGTAAACCTGTAACGAGATAAGTTGAAAATACGATTTAAAAAAAAAGTTTTCTTTTAGGCCACATCCAACGAGTGTTTACACTTGAAATTTGAGTAAACTTGTAAGCAGGTAAGTTGAAAATAAGATAAAAAAAGTAGTTTTCTTTCTTTCCCTCCAAAACTATTTCCCCTTATGGTTGACATAGTCATCGTAAATCCTATTGGTTCTTTTAAAGGATGTTAATACTAGATAGCACATTTTTTGTTTTGAGGCCCATTTGTGACCTGAAAAATTCTCTAATGACTTTGATACGATGTTGATGATATGGGCCAATGACCCAACACTTTTAGAAGCACATCACATGAAAGGAAGAACAATATGTGTGTTTTGTGCGAAGCCTGGTAGCCAAATATTCAATGAATTCATATACGCTTTAGTGATTCCAATTGCGGTGGGAAGCACATTTTATATGTGCTAGGGTTAGAATAGTTAACCTTAACCTTAAATCCATTGTAGGCTAATTAATGAACAATAATGGTGTACAATTTATGACATTAGTGACCACTAAGGGACCAGTAAGTCAACCATTAGCCACCAATGTGGGCTATAACTGCCCCCTAAGGGCTAGTCATAAGATGACATTAGAGGCCATTAAGGCCACACGTCAAGATTAACCAACATTTCTTCAACATCCCTTCTTAAGATTCACTGCAACACAAATAATGAAAGTTTGCATATAGGATATTTGACCAAGTAAATATTACATCCCAACACCATGTTGTAGGGGTAGTCTGTAGTGTTACCCCCCCATTTCTAGGGGTAACTAAGGAGATGATGTCTCGAGGTCCTCAGGTTGTATGCATGGAGTACTTAGAGACAAACCAACAGGCAGAGCCCCACATCACACCACCCATCACCTTGAGATCAATGGATGCACCATTCACCACACTAGCTTGACTCAGTGGATGACATGTGTTGCTCCAAGTGGTAACAAGTTCGATGTTGTGGTAAGTGTCATTTTAATAAACAAAGCATTTGATTATGTTGCAAAGGGTTCTTCCTTGATTTTGAAAACGTTTGCTTGGAAAATATGCTCTTTGCCCTATTTCACCTTGGTGGTTGACATTGTGTCCAAGTAAGTGGTCACCCTCGGGGAAAGGGTTGCTATTGGGGGGTCTCTTTGATGAGTCATCATACTGCTTCCACACCTTGCCACTTTCCATGCTTCTTTCCCTTCGTTTCCTCATCTTTTGGGTTTTCGGGCCACATTGAACTTAGAAGGGCTTGTACCTCATTTCATGGGAAGACGGGGCTGAAGGCCCAGAGGCTTGTAGCTGGAAAAAGATAAAAGCCAATTATAAACCTTCTAGATGCTTGCCCAAGGATCCCAAAAACAATGAAATGTTTCTCACAAAAAATTGAGGAACCCGTAAAATAAATAACTAATTGAATATGCCAACCAAGGTAGAGCGTGTGTGGGAAGTGTTTTTCATGCTCATGTAGAAGTCCTACACATCGTCTTCAAGTTGGGGAAGCGTAGTGTCACCAGGGTAGAGTTAAGCTGGGCAATATTTTTCATGCTTAGGTAGAAGTTCCACCTTAGCTTCAACCTGGGAGGACTCTAATAAATTAAGTGGTAAAGGGGCTTGGAAAAATCATGCATCGCGGACAAAGCGCAACACACCCTATTTAAAGGCATTCGTAAATGAGACAATATGAGCCCTTGTGTGTCAAGAAAACCCCATCCCAAAAAGTATTACCCCATCCACCTCATACTCTTCACATGACTTAGAGAGGGGCCACCATGGAAACGCTCCTTAACTTGGGGAATGATTCACCCAATAGGTCATCATGACAACCCTCCCATGCCTAAATTTGGCAAGTTGCATAAGGTCTTTGAGCATTTGTTTATGTTGAGAGGGGGGATTTGATGCACATGTTCTACTGTTTCTTTTATTATATATGGCTTACTTAACATGATGCTTGTGACTTGTGAGCCCTTGGAAGGCGAATTTGCTTGTCTTTGTAGGGCCTTGACATGTTGAAGTCATTTCGTTAAGGCACACGGTCACTTGTACCTTCACTTAGGGCATGGAGCCCACAGGATGGATGTTGCGCCCCCTCTCCTTGGACAGATGAACGTTTCCTTTGGAGGCATGAGAGGATACCTTGGAGGATGAGACTAGCCCTCCACTTGCCCAACGTTTGTCCTTGGAGGCTCAAAACGTCATCTTTAAGGGCATGACGTCACATTTGAGGGCTAGGGTTTGATGGTGCTGGTGGATTTGATGATGACTTGGCATGGTTTTGATGGAGGGAGGCCCTTGCGCATGGAGATCAGGCCTTTGGAAGCTCAACATTTCCCTCAACAACTTAATGATTTGCTCAAGATGCCAAAACGTCACCCTTTTAGGGCATGATGTCATTTTTTTGGGGTTATTTCCTATGTAAAGTTAAATTTTGATTTTGTAAAGGGGCAATTAGAGGAGGTCAGCCTCCCTGATTGTGTTTTACCCTAACTAAGTGGACAAACTTTTTTAGATGACCTTGTATAAATAAAGGTCATTTCATTTCATTTTATCATAGGTCATCTCAATTGAGAATTACATACTTGTGGCCGAAATTTTCGCCCTCTTTGGGAAAATCGCATGTCTCTATCTCTTGTGCAAATTTTGGATGCTAGTTACTTGTCTTGTGGAAGGAAGTGGTGCGCTATCTCTTGGATGCTTAGCTCTTGCATGTATGGTGGAACATTATTGGTAAATAAGGGTTTTTTTCTTGTCTTTTGAAAATGGTAAGAAATTTCTGCATATTGTTAGTATTTCTTCTTGTTTCATGGTTGTTCTTGTCTAAACCCCTGGAGGAGTATAAGGGCATACACTCTCCACTAAATCTATCATTATTGTTAAGTGGATAAGCTATTGCAAAGATTGCTAGGAGGAGTAAAAGGGCTTACACTTTCCTAGATTTACCTTGCTAGGTTTTGCATGCTCTAGGAAGTAAAAGGGCTTACACCCCTAGAGAAGTTGCAAACCCTAGCTCTTATACAAGAGACTCCATAACCCAATTGATAAGACACTTGTCTATTTTTTGCATTGGAGAAATAAAATCATTGCATTGGAATACGTGAAAAACAAAGATTTTGTGATTGTCTAAATTGGAGGTTGTTCTTCATGCTTTTAGCTTGCTTGAGCCACTAGGGCACCTAGCTTGGTCTAGTAATTCTCTTGCTGTAATCAACTTAATGCTACAGCCATTAGGGATGCAGCAAAACACTCTTTAAACTCTCTTATTACTCACTAATCAACCATTAAAATTTGCTTCCAAGCTGCCATATTTAATCTACTTGTCATTAGCTATCTTTTGGGTGGATTGTTTGCTGATTTTAGTGG
>ML828361.1:0-17998 GCA_009831015.1 Picea engelmannii
GCCTTCAACTTCCCTCTTTTGTTGAACTGTCGTGTCATACTTTTCCTGTAATTGGGCTCTTTCATCCCTTATTCTTTCCAATTCTCTGTGTGCTTCCTCTCCTCTGTTCTTCATTTCTTTCAACAGTCCTGCTTGCAAGTCCTATAGTCTTTGCATGGGCATCTTTGATACGACTATGTTAAGATGTCCCAACACATTTATTTGCTTCTGTAATTCGCCCATTGACAACTCCAACGCATCTGCCTCAATATGTAAGGTTCTCTCCTTGGAACCATGGATGGTCCTTCCCCGATCCTCTGCTCTTTCATGATGTTGGTTGCTTCCAACATTTGCTGGAGTGCCACCAACTGATCCTGCACTTTCTTTTGTTTCTCTTCTTGCTTCCTTGCTACTTCCTCCCATATTTCCTCTATGGTATTATGTATTTGGTAACCAATTCTTTCCATATCATCAATAGTTAATATATAAAATGGGGTCTGTCTCTGTGCTTTGGCCTTCTTGTGCGCCCCCCCCCTACGGGTGCTATTCCCGTATCCTTTATTTTTGTCCCGACTTCTGGGACTGGTTGTTGCGTTGTTGTTGTGGATGTCCCAAGTTGATCTCATGTGCCATTGTTCTGCTCATCATCATAATCCTCATCGCTTTTGTCTTGCTCTTCTCCCTCGTCTGATTGTCTTGTTTTCTCGACTGAGATTTTCCAGTCTTCATCCCAATCATTGACTATCAAGCACACATCCTCTGTTTTCAACCAGTAACTAGTTGGAAACCATTGGTGCGCTGGATCCTTCCTGGCATACACATACATATGGTGCATGCTTGTTCTAAATCGCGCAATATCTTTGCATGCTACTACTGTTTCGGCTGATATTTGTGCTGTGTGCCCTACTATATATGTGATATTTTGCAAGTACACAAAAAATCCGGTGTTATTGTCATTGTGTCTTCTCTTAATTGTTGTGTTCCATAAATTGGCATACCTCGAAGCCAAATTGTTGCTACATGATGTGGAAATTCATTGGTAATATCCTAGTTCTTTCCACCCAACCAATGCAATCAATATCAACAACCACGCGTAATGGAATTCCATGCCTTTTTCTTGGGCCTCCGTGCAATCCTGTAAAAATTGGTTGACTAAAAAGGTAGCCCAGTTCATATGAACTCCTTCCATACATTTCTCTGTGGCTGCAATGACTGCAGCTGGTACTTCATCTTTGTGACATTTTCACAACATCTTGTAAGCCAATGCTTGCGTCACAAACCTCACTTTTTTATCATTGATGTTCTTAGCATCTATATCTCTCTTTCCTCTAAATGCCTTGAATTTGTCCTTCATTGACTATGAGAGAGCGCACTCTCCTACTTTACCAAATAGAATGGATGGTTCCTCGTCAGCCTTTGGGAGTTATGTTATTCGCATAATCAACACAATATCGATTGATATTGGGGGGTCCAACCAAAGTGTCCCCCCATGAACACAACTTAACAATACCTTCACACATGTATTGATATCTGTACGCCGCCCAAAATGCAAAATTTCCAATAGGTTCAATATTCCTTCCCTCTGTAACCCTGATGCCCACTCTCGTGGCTCGAGTAGGATTGCTCCTGTTTCTGGGACGCTCCTATTGTGAAAATATTTCTCCCTTGCCAACTTAGGGAATTTGTGTGCATTCATGATATCATGGTCCATAAACTTTAGGCTGAAAATCTTCCCCAACATATCTTCACCACTACTTACACCATCCAGAACTAGCGCTATTAACAATGGGTACTTCCTATTGGTTGGTACAATGATAGGTGGTGCATTGTCCATCCACGACGGTAGGTAGTCTCTGTGAAATCTTGCTGGTGGCACCAAATCCAAAGCTCTGACTACGTCCTCGACCTCTGGTTATGCTACTGGTATCTTCGTCTGTTTCCTCACTGTTGCAAACAGTCCTCCAACTTTCGGCGGTGCCATTCCACTTCTGTGATAGATTCTTGGACTAGCTTTGCGTCTCTTCATGGGTATCTGTGGCTCGACTCTGTTCTCAAATGCACTCTAGTTCGCTGAGTTTTCTCCCGCTCACATGCAACAATGACTTAGCCTTCATGACCTTATGTTGTTTTTGTGTCTTTATGCAAACTGTACATGTCTCATCCCACCTTAACTGCCTTGTCCAATCCACCACCAAGGATGATGAGTTGTTTAACTAAATGCTCCTTTATTACTAAATCTGTCATGTGATTTTCCCCTCGTACTGCCAATCTATCGTGATTTCCAACGACTTTTACCATTTAATACTCTACGACACCTTTATGACCCGTTACTCCACCTTCATAACCATTGTTTTTGTGCTTTAATGATTTTAACGTTCTTTTCATTGCCAAACTACGCACTGGTTCTTCACTATTTTATCTTTTTTCTTCGCAGTCTGTCTCGTCCGTGTATTGTCTCCTAAATTGGTACAATTCTATTCTGATGTGTGATGACCATTCCTTCTGCGCAAGTTCATATGACTTGGTACTCGAACACTCTTTTTCTTTTTTCCTATATCTAGTTTTTATTTGTTTTTCCTTGCTACTATGGTACAACTACTATAATACACGTGTTCTGGCGCAACCCAAAATACTGTGCAGATTGTTGACCAATTCTATAGAGTTTCAACCGACTTCCATTCACCATTCCTCCAAAGCCTTCTCCATTCAAGGTTTCCAACCACACAACACCTGTCTCGGTTACCTACTAAATCACATAGGGTCCTAACCAGTGTATTCTAAACTTGCCTGGATGTTGCATGAACTTGTTGTCATAGAGTAGTACTAGATCTTCGACTTGAAACTTTTTCTGTTTGATGTGTCGATCATGCCAAGCTTTCTCTCTATCCTTCTGAACCTGTTAATGAAAACCTTTGACAAATCGATCTTCCTCAAGTTGTACCAACTGTGCCAATCTCTCTTCTATTGCGCTAGTGTTTGATAGATCAATGATTGATTCAATGTGCAGGCTAGGTAGAATGAACTCCATTGGCATCATTCTTCCAATCCATAGATCAATATAAAAGGTGTCTAACTTGTGAACTTCTTACTTGTCATTCTGTATGCCCATAATACTGCATGAACTCTTAAGTCCCAATCATATCTCCCTACATTGCAAATTTTGGTCAAGACATTCTCCAAGATTTTATTGAAAGCCTCCACTTTTCCATTAGCTTGAGGATGATATGGGGTACTCTTCTGATGATGGATTTGGAAATCCTTAGTCATTGTTGCAATTGTCTTATTCAGAAAGTGTGTTCGTTGATCACTGAGTAATATGCGCAGACATCCAAACCTTGTGACTATATTCTCAAACAAAAACCTCACAACAATATATGTGGTGCAATTTGTAACTAGGGCGACTTCTACCCTTCTTGTCAAATACTTAGTCACAATGATAATGTACCTTTCCCTTGATCTCTCGCTTATGGATTGATTGGTATTACAAAGTCTATGGCCCACTAATCAAATGATTGCAACGTAACCTGTGGATTTAAAGGCATTTCATCTCTCCTAGACAGTTTTCCCACTCTTTGACATACATCACATGACTGATAGTATTCCTTTGCATCTTTGTGAAGTGTAGGCCACCAAAGTCCTACACACAAAATATTTTGTGTAGTTGTTCTCCATGCATAATGTCCTCCTGCAATCTTGTCATGTGCTTCTTCAAGTATTATTGGTCTCTCGTGTTCCAATATGCAACGTCTCAATATTCCATTTGCACCTAAATTGTACAAATTCCCTGGAATCAACGAATAGTCTGTTGTTTTCACTACCAGTTGTTTCTTCTACGCTAATATCATCCTTGATGGATCCATACCTGTACTTAGAAACTATACGATGTCCGAGACGTAATCATCCACCATTTTCACTATAAACAGATGTGCATTTGGTAAGTTGTCATCTAAATTGCGTGCATCTTCCCCTGACAATATGCGCGATAGATGATTTGGCCCCGCATTCAGCTTCCCTGGTTTCACTACAACCTCAAAGTCATATTCTTGAAACAGTAATAACCATCTACATATTCTCCCCCCCAACACTGGCTTATTGACTAAGTATTTTAATGCAGAATGGTATGTGTACATCTTAAAGTGAGACCCCAATAAATAATTTTTGAACTTCTATAGCGCATAGACCATTTTCAATCCTTCTCATTCCGTGATAGTATAATTCTTCTCTGATATAGACAACTTCCTACTTGCAAAAGCGATTGGATGATCTATGTCTCCTTCCCATGGTTGTGACAGCACCGCGCCCAATGCTATGGACGATGCATCTACGTGTACATGGAACTCTTTGTTCCAATCCTGAAAGACACAGTTAACATTTTTTGTTTCAAGGTGTCCAACCCCTTCTGACAGTCCTCGTTCCATTGAAACTTCACTTCCTTCTTCAGTAACTTTTCCATCGGTGTTGTGATCTACGCATATCATTTGATAAATTTCTTGTTAATACCTGTATGACCCAATGTTTCCGTTAGTCATATGATTGATGTAGGAGGTTCTAACTCCAGAATTATTGCGATCTTGGCTGGATCTACTAATAGTCCTTGTTTTCACACTACGTGTCCCAACATAATTCCAAACGGTGCGAAAAAATACACTTCTTCAAGTTCAGGGAAATATGACACTGTCTGGACCTATCCAACATCAGTCTAAGGACTTCTATATGATCCTTCAGTAGACTGAACATAGTCCAATCATCCAGGTACACTTCTAAGAACTTATGGATGAACTCATTGAATGCTACAACCACTACTCTGGAAAACACCATCGGGGTATTCTTCAATCCAAATGGCATAACTGTATACTGATAGCTCCCCCACTCAGTCACAAAATTGGTCTTGTGTCGATCCTCCTGCACAATTATTATCTAATGGTACCCGAAGAATCCATCTGTGAAAGAACAAGTATATTGTCCTCCAACATTCTACACTATGTCATCTGTAAATGGTGTTGGAAATGGATCATGTAAACATGTGTCATTCAATTTTCTCAGATCCACACAAATCCTGATTCCTCTTGTCTTCTTGTCCTGCACCACCATTGGATTGATCCATTCAGATTCCTCTATTGGTTCAATAATTCCCACGTCCAACATCCTCTCTAGTTCAACTTTCACTTTCTCTTTGTACCTTGTATTTAACCTGTAAGGCATTTGGCACACTGGCTTAGTGCCTAGTTTTAATGGAATCTTCATCTCACCAAAGCCTTCCACTATCCCCTTCATCTCTGAAAATGTTGTTGGGAATAGGTATTGGTATTCTCGTAGTAAGTATGCAATCTTATCTACTGTCTCATCACTCCAATAATATCCTATCTACACAAACTTGGGATTCTCTGTTGTCCCAATGTTTACCTTTCATGTCTTTATCGACTGTGTGTATGTAGAGGACTCAAGGTATGGCTCTTCGTCTGCTCGTTCTCCTTCTGTTTCAAGTACTTGTACATTTCTAGGATTTTCCTCATCTTGTTCTTCCTTAGCTACATTGTAGTACTCGAATAACTCATGGACAATTATAATGGCTCTATGCGCACTGCATACTGATACTACCTCCATCATTTATTCTTCCAAGAAAAATTTACTTCGGATAGCTTATAACATTGCATCTATGGATGGGGATTCATGTTCGAATGTGAATGTGACTCTGAACCTCTAAATCAACTCTTCCCATCGTGTCGTCTCCCTGCATATTTCCAATTCCAAATACCAGTTCTTCTGAATTGTGTCTAGTGTGTGTATAAATATGTGTGTCCATTCTATCTTTGGTACTGAACTCCATAGAGCCTTTGAATATTCAATATGACCCCCTCGATCATTCTCTCTTGTATACTTCTTTGGATTTTTTTCTTCCTTGGTACTAAACCTTATTTGCATGAGTTTGTTGCACCTTGGCCAATATTTTATCCCCTCCCTGAGTGCATCCCACCATCTAGATGGAGTCTCCTTTAAGACGACATCAAGCGCTAACATCCTTAGTTGTTCGGGTACTTGCAATTCAAATGCCTTTACAAACATGATTATATCAATTAATCTGTCATACATGGGTGAATCACACAACTCTATCCCAATCCAGCACAAGGATCGGTTTATGCGTGCACATCGTCTAGTTGACACTTTATGCATCCTCTACTGCCAATGCTCTAGACCTTCTTCTTAATCTGATGCACACAAACTGATACTTCTCCAACTTAGTGGACCATCCTTTGTTGGGTTGACATAATTCTCCATCCATGCAGTCATGTTGTATAAGTTGTCAATGTCGTTCCCTCATGCTGGCTCTATGTATCTCTTTCCTTCTCATGGGTCCAAGGGTGCAGTAACTTTCAAATCTCCAACCTCAAATATCATCTCTCTCCTTTTCCAGTTAATGATTGTTTGGTTATCAAAATCCCATTCCAGTCCCATCAGTGATGGATATGGTTGACTATCTTCCACGATCTCAATAAATTCAAACTCTGCCATGCTGCACACCCCATCTATCATCTATGTTCACAGGTACTCCTATCAAACGGTCGATCATGACTATTTTGTGCTGATTTGCGAGCCTTAGCTGGACAAGAGACCATACTAAATTGGGTGTGCCCATCATCTCCCATGTCTTCTTCAGTAAAACATTCACGTCATATCCCAAGTCCAAGAGGACATTATCCACATCATACTCCCCAATATATGCACTAAATTGGAATTCATCATTGGTTCTCTTCGTGCGCAGTACCTAATTTACCATCCTTTGTATGACAAGAGTTTCACTTCCTCATATGTAGTGATCAATCATGCCATATAGTGTACTCAACATAGTTTCATCCTTCATTATCTCTACATAACTCCTCAAAAATTATGTTAGTGTGCTTACCTTTCCCGTTGGATTCTCTGGCACAAGACGATATTCTATACGAGGCACATATGATGATGATGCTCCCCAATCCTATTCAAGTACTTCTTTTCTCGCCTTCTAATATGTCTCCCTTTCCTGCCGAGGATAAAAAGTTGGCGTAGGCCCTACTAACTTCCTCACCCATTTCTCAGTTTGCTTTCCTTGATTCATTATATCAGCCCTTGTTCTAGCTCCTCCGTGTGTAACAACTGCTATTCTTGGCCCCTCATTCCAGTTTTTAGCTGATATCTTCTGCACATTCTGATTTTGATTCTAGTTCTAGTTACCTTTGGCCTACCATTTCTCAACTAGTTGAGGACAATATTCTATCGCATGATCCAATTCTCTGCAGCATGTGCACGTTATACATAGATTCGGGTAGTCGCGAGCCAAGTGTCTCTGTTGATTACAATTATAACATATTATCGGTCCTCTTCCTCCTCTATTGAAATTCCCTCTGCCTCGACCTCTACCAAATTTTCCTTTGTTCCCTTGATTGAAACCTCTTTGATTGTTATATTGTGGACCACCCCCTTATGTTGCATCATTCTCTTCCTAAATCCTATACATATATGATGTGCGCTCCCTCATTAAGTCAAACACATGACAATCCTTCTCTTCATGTCCCATTGACTTGCAAAAATTGCAAAACAAGTCCGTTGGTGTACTCTAATACTTCTATAGTAATGTACACTCAGTGGGATGATGGCCCCATTTCTTACATATCTCGCAGTATCCCCCCTAGTAATGGATTCAACGCTTCAGCTGCCAAATACTGCATGAATGATGGACATTCATCCTTGTGATGGCATTCATTTCTACACTTGGTACACCAATTTTTTTCTCATTTATCCTTCCCTTTTGTAAGCGCAGCTAGTTGAATCATCAACACTACCAATTATGTCTGAACTTGTGCCATTCCTCCACTATCTCATACCGGAGATGACTCTAATTTCATTGCAATTTCCAGGGCCTTGGGATGCGATGCAACCTTCTGTTGAATCAATGGCCTGCAAATGTGTGGTAGAAGTCCTGCAGTAAACCATTCTTGATGTTGTTGATCTGGGATCTTGAAAGTCAATCTACCCATCAAATCCTTAAATCTCTTATCGAAATCCCATACCAACTCTATTTGTACCTATTTAATCTCCTTCAGTTCTGTGATGTACTATGACTTTGACTTTGGATTTTTGAACTCCTTCAACAACGCTTGCTTTATTTCTACTAAAGTTTTGGCCTGTCCCGTAGGAGTGATACTTTGCAACTTCATATACCATACTAGCACACGACCTCTAAATGTTGTTGCTAACTGCACAATCTTCACAACCTCATCCTATACGTTCTTAGCGGCCCAAATTGTTTCGTAGAAAAACATATGTTGTTCTGGATCCTCTGACATCACTCCCTAGAACTCAAAAAGTCTAAGGGTATTATCTACCCTTGCCATGTTGCTTTGTGTAGTCCCTCCTCTTGGTGATTCTGGTTGACTCTAATTCTGACTCTGAATCTGTGCACTACTTTCACTATTCTGACTGCTACTACTCAGTCCTCAGCTAACTACGATGGATTTCGACAAATATTCGTCTGTTATCTCTGATTGCGGTGACACACACAAGGTCATGGATTCGACACATGACTCAGTCTGAGTAGGACTTACCAGTTCTTATATTACTGGGATAGACTGAAACTCCTCTTCTTCCCCTCCTATATATGGTATCTCCATGATTTGGACTAGGGAACAAGGTTATCTCCCCTCTGGCTCACTGCGCGACTCTCCTTTCTCAGCCCCAATCTTTTCCCTCTTGTACCTCCTTCCTTTGCGCATATCTCCAAACTCGTATTATTTCTCTAGTATACCGTCTTCTTACATCCTTAGTCCCTCCCTTCATTTTTAAACAATTT
This sequence comes from Picea engelmannii, assembly GCA_009831015.1. Taxonomy (NCBI): domain Eukaryota; kingdom Viridiplantae; phylum Streptophyta; class Pinopsida; order Pinales; family Pinaceae; genus Picea; species Picea engelmannii. Next base: position 8,804 of record ML828361.1, read on the forward strand.
CTTCATTCTCTCAGACGATTGTCTTGTGATCCCCCATTATCCCTATGTGCACGAACCCCTTCAGCTGTCATATTCCATGATCATCACTTGTTTTTCATGAAATAACATATTTATCCACGTACCTAATGATTTCAAGAACCTCCCACGTGGACCTTTGAAAAAGTACATTTCTGCAACATTATATGATTGAATGCAATCTATTGCAAACTCTGTAATATATCCTCCTAATATGCTATCCAACGAAAAGTCATTTGCTCGAGTAGTGGGGTTACTTTCAGAATTCAACTATCTTACCAATTCAGGAGTCGAATTCCTCAACAATGTTTCTTTGAACCTTCCAGTTTTCTCTACTAACCTTTCTATCCACTCAGTTAGAATAATTGGAAATTCACCAAAGAAAATTTCATGCAGATCCGTGAACACATACCTCTACATCCATTTCTTGTCACTCATCTGGGGATTACTATTCTCTTGTCGTGCTAAATCTTGTTCCTTTCTTTCCAACCACTTTGTGATCTCCTTCTTAGTCGGCCTCCAAAACATTCCCTTAATCACAAATTCTCATTTTAGAGAACATAACCATTTGTTGGCACTGCACGCAGGTTGTAAGACCCTAGGTTCGAGTTATGTGTTACTAACAAAACCCACCAGACACCAACCCTTTCGACATCACCTGCTTTTGCAGATGAAGTCTCACATGAGGTATCTATTAGGACTGCGAGAACCAGGCTTCTGTAGTATTGAGGGAATGGGAGAAATTCATTCAGTTCATTCTTTCTTTGTTTTGTTAGTGCACGTAACTTGGTTCTTATTCGACATTAACTTACGTATGATTTAGAGTCCTATAATTAGTATAATCTAGATTCATCTATACTCCAATGCTGTAACAATTATTCTTATTATGCAAATATTCAACATGAGGTAAAATTAATCTACTATGTATCCATCCATAATTCATAAGCAAAACATATAAAATATAAACAACACAAGATTCGATATCATCTCTTTGGCATTCCTTTATTAATTCTTCTCATGAAAGACTATTACATTAAAAAACTAACTACACCAGGAATCCCATCCTTCACGAAACAATGAGGAATCCCTCAATACATCTCACAGACTATATCTCAGCATGGAACAAAACAGAGCATAACCTAACAAAACCGCTAATCTCCCAACCCGTTACATATTTATACATAAATCTAGGGCTAAAAACCCTAATCTGCTCATTCCAAAAATACCCCATTACATTGCATGGCCAGTTCAATTAAGTGGTTGTTTGGCTGCTGTTATAGCAATATTTTCCTCGCCTCATGCAATCTTGCACAAAGGGCCTTTTTCCATTTCCCCATGTAGACTTGAAGTCCGTTTTTTGCAAATCTCAGAGCTAAAAACATGATTTTTTCACATATATGTGCTCTGCCTATATTACAACATGCGTATATGCAGTTTGCACCACTACAACCCGTGTACATTAGGATTTGTGCCCAAAACTAAAAAATGGTGTCGGGTTTCCATGTCACATCACAAGATCAATGATCCTTGGCCTTCCATATAATGGAAATGTTCTGACTCGGCCCTTCAATTCCACTTGAAGGATATAAATGGGCCAAAACCAAGCTATGGAAAAGAGGAGAAATAATTCAAATTTGAGAGCAAAGTTACTCTGGAGAAATTATTCACTTCACATTGAGTCAACATCCCTTTGTCCTTTAAGTCTGAACACATTGTTCAACCCCCAAGCTCTTCCCTTATTGATTGAGAAACTCATTGTCTGTCTTATATGAGCTTGCCTTTGGTGGAGGATTGAAGTGGTGGAGGCCCATCTCAGAGGAACTTAGTTTCTCGGTTCCGAACTATGCCGAAATGGAAGTTTGTAACTCATTCACTTCTGTTGATTACATCTTAATAGAAATACTCTTTTCTCATCCAATTGATATCTTGCGAATATTTGAATTGTTATTCCATGGGTGTATTTGTTATGTATATTTATGGATTATGCTATTGAATGTGCTAACATTATCTATTATCACCATATGTTTGCGTTGCTTGGTTGTTGAGGACTAGTTGCAGGTATATTTCTTTGGGTCAAGTGCTCAATGATGGACTTCATCGAATGTTTGGATGAGGTAGGCATTTAATCTTGTCTTGCTAGCATATTTGTTTATATAGCATACTTGAGATTAGATTTGATTTCTGCAATCATTTCCGTCTGTTGTGGTTTACCCCTAGCCATAGAGATATTTTCCTCGTAATAGAATTGGCGACCATACTGGGGATAGAATCTTCTTTTTTCGGGGTTTGAAGTGTTTTTCTCCTTAGATTGCTCTCATTTATATTGAGTTTCTTGTCGTTTGATTGCTTGACAACCTCTGTTCACTCTAAGTCTGAGTTTCTTAGCCTTCTCCTTAGCATGGTTGTGTTTTGACACATATATGCGGGTTTTTGCTTGACAATCATGTACATACGCACGTTGCACTTCTGCAAGCTGCGTACATACGTGCTTTTCCATTGAACAATTGAGTACATAAAACTTTGTTGCTTGGTTGTTGGGTTTGATGGTTGATGGGTAGGTTTTGATGATTGCTGAGTCTTCTTGGGTCTCTGTTGTGACTGTTAAGTGTCTGTGGAATGACAAGAAACCTGTCTTTGGTTGAATTTTTGGGCGGTGCCTTTCTCACCATATTCTTCATTTATTTTCCCTTGCATCTTGGGCTGGGTGGTTTGCTTCTTGATATCCTAGTTGGTTTGTCTCTACTTACACATAGTAGAGTTTTTATATCAAGTTGTTGTTTAGTCCTTACATTTTTATTTTATTATATTGAAAATACAAAAAATATTAGGCATTTTACATTGATTGGAATTTTTATCTCTTGAGTCTTTGTCATTTATCTTAGTGCATGTAAAGAAAGATTGCATTTTATTTAGAATTGCATAATTGAATTGAAAATTGCATTTTTGAAAAGCATATCATTTGTTGAAAATTGGAAGTTAGGACTTTGCATTGTATTCATATTCATTTATTTTACTTGTTGAGTCATAACATCACTAGTTTCACGACCACACCTTTTGAATAAGCAAAGCCATTAAAAGTAACACTATAATTTAAAATTGATTAGTAACGATTTTATTTTTCTAGGGTGCACAAACTGGCTTAGGATTTAGAGCCTTGTAATAGGATTTTGTGAGTAAACTTCTCCAAGGCTATTAAATCAACATATGTGTCTAACTAAGGGAGTGGAGAAATCCATTGTATAATAGGTAATATCAGGAGGCTCTGCTTACACCGGATTTAAGCACGAGGTCGCGTGAGGTTGGTTGAAGGGATATCCCCCGGATACCTTCTTAGTGTCAGATATATTTCTAGGGATCTATTCGTATATGGGGATCTTGCTAGTGCCCTTACTTCCATGAGAGGCGGTGATTTCAAGGTTTCGAGCTTTGCTACCCTGCCCATACGGTGGACCTGACTTATGACTATTTGCATGTGCATCGGTTATACCATGGTTTATTAGTTGCTTGACTTAGGTACCACATAGGTTACTTGCAGGGGTTATTCTGCAGGTACCCTTGGTCAGATAAGGGTCCGACAACACACAACCTTTATGGAGGATTACCTCTCCGGGGGGATCTGACCGAATGGTTGTTAAACCCACGAGGGCCCTTATAACTGATTCTGTTTCCTCCAATATTTAGCAGCGAAGTCTCAGGCCCCTCTTGGGCGAGGCATACCTACTTTAGAGAGGGAGGTCCCTTTCAACCACTTTATCCTATTTGTGTGCATATTGGCCATTTTTATCTGCTCTTTGATTATTAGTAGAACTTTGAGATTTTATACTATGCCTTGATTTTTTATTATCATGTATAATGGAGTTCCTTTGGCTCCCTCCTTTACTGCTACCCCCCATGACATTCACTCATTTCATTGGGACGAATCCGTTCGCTTTTCATAATGGTATGCAGAATTATGATACTCAGTCCATGCCTTGGGTCTCTAGTCATTTTCCTATTGATTTTCCAAACATACCTTCACCCTTTCCATCCTCTTCCTGGCCCACTTATATGAATCCTAGTTTTGGATCCAGGGGCACCATGGCCCCACCACCTACATCTCCATTTGATAGGAGTCATGTCCCTCTACCAACTCTCATTGTGGGAGGTTGGAACCTCCCCTCTTATAGATCCAGTCCTACCCATGTTTTTTCAAGAGCCAGTACTCAAATGGGTGGTTATTCTACTTATTACACCCCATCTGTGTATCTGTTGTCCACCATGCCAGTTCCTACGAATAATTTTCCCATGGAGGGTCCACATATATCCTCGTGTCTTTCATACAGAGGGAATCAATTTTATGGTTCGGGCTACCCTCTTCACAGAGCCCCTTCGCATGGGGGAAACATATATCCTCACTTGAACAATCCTTATCACACTTTATTCTCTTCATAGACATATGCTTCAATGATGATGCCTGTACATACCTCTATGGATCCATTAGGCAGAGGATACTACCTTTCTTGACAAGGACATGGTGTAAACCAAGATCCTTCTTGGTATGCAACGTATCAAAACCAATCTTCCCCGGAACCTTGGTCTCAAATGCCACAACTCACCACCATCGCTAGTCCAGCCACTGCCAGTCATACTGGAGCTCCATCACCAACTGTTGTTAGTCATGTTAGATATTCGTAGACAACCTCTGCAAGTCACATTGTAGACCAACAACCAACCGTTGCTAGTCATGCTGGGGGAATCACTCTAGTCGCCATGAGTCATATAGATATCACATCTCCAAACTCTGTATATCATGTGGGAGATGAACCTCCAGCCTCTGCCAGTCACGCTGAGAGCATGTCACCAACCATTGTAAATAATTATGGGGGAATTCATATGATTGAGAAGCCTAGACATGTCAGACGTAAGCCCAAGTTCTTTTGCAGGACTTGAGAAGGAGATCACCTTACTCATTTGTGTCTTGCTACTGCTGGGATACCAAAAGCATGGTTCTCACCTGGGGGCCCTTTGGGTTCTGATTCATCTGTGGTTTCCCCACATTCTGTTTCTTCTTTGAATGACACAACAGTCATGCCGATGCAATCATCACCTGACCAAACTCCCATTTTCGAGGGTGATGCGTCTCCTAGCCTTTTTTCCATGCATCCTATTCAGCCAATGGTTGAAGATGTGGTCATACCGATGCAATCTCCAGTCAATCCAACCCTTCCCTTGGAGGGTGATGCGTCCTTCAACCATGCCATTAGAATTTCTAGTACTGTACCTTCTGAACAAGAGATATTTTTACTCTCCCTGAGTAGTCTTCCTCCAAGTCCTAGAGAGGTTCCCTTTGACTAGGATGGTCTTGTGGGGTATCTAATGCCTCCTCCTATGTCCTTTCAAGTAAGAGATGTTATTTGATATATCGTGGAGAAGGTAACGTCCGCTAGGACTTTATCCTCCTCGACTTGGAGAGCTTTGGGTTTTCCCAAGGTTCTGTCAGCTATTCGTAAGATATTGACCTTTCACAGAAATGTTGCACAAGAGCCTTGGCCTCCCCCATGATATGCCTCCTAATGAGTCTGATTTAATCTCTTTTCCGACTCGTCTAAAAAAAAAAAGTGAAATACTGCCAAGTGAATTTGTCTCTTTCACACTCATTAATTGGAATTGAAAGATCGCGAGTCTTAGTTAAGATATTTTCCAAATCATCTTCAAAAAGCGAAAATATTGCCAAGTGAAATTTTCTCCTTAACACTCGTAAATTGGATTTGAAAGGACGTCTATTTGGTGCAAGTTTATCCCTTTTTCAAACCAAGTAGACTAAGATTACGAAAAAGGACATTTTTTGGCATTAGGTTGTGATTGCATCTCATGCCCTTGCTTGCAGTATTGAGCCTATTACCGGTTCTCGCTTTGCATTATAAAACGTTTGCCTCAACAATTTTTCATCCTCAACCAAGCAGAGCCTTGTTTGTATCCTTCTCAGATTGACTCCCCATACCTAGGAGGGAACATTCCCCCGAGTGTCCATCTCCCGCATGCACTTCCTTGCATTGAGCATAGGTATGTTCCACTGCTGGAACTAGTTTTGCTTACTTGTGACACTCATTTCATCCTCTGTATCATAGCATTCATTTGACTATGAAAAAAAGAAAGACAGGCAGGAAGGGAATATTATCTTATATTGGCAGCAGTCGTGTCACATTTGAATAGAGCACAAAATTTTTGAGTCCACTTGTCATCATAATTTTGGGTTTAGCATGACCTTAGGAAGATGATCTCGTTACATAGAGTTTACTCCTCTGACTGGTTACTCTTCCAGTCCCTGTGGAGAGTTTGATTGATGCCTCCTACATCTCTCGGTTTCATCATTGAGTCTATGTTGCTAGAGCCTTCCATATGTCTAATGCTCTTGTTCAAAGGATGTCTATCAACCTATGTCAACCATTCCTTAGAACTCTTGACTTTTCATGTTGGACATACCTTCAGTTTGTCTCAAAATCACATGAAGTTGTAGTCCTATTGCACACCCTGGTCCTACTTTCCTCATTGGTAGGTAACCTTGAACCCAACAGTCAACATTTCATCATTGGTCATTGACTGGATGGTTTCCCTTGTGTTCGACGGCAAGACATCTATTCACACATTGGGATTCATGCAGTGTCTTGGATTCCATTAGCCCTATTGGTGGTTTCCTCGCCTTTGTCAACAATTTTCCTCATTGGATGTTATTCAAAGGGTCTTTTTCGTGTACCGCTTGCACCTAGCACATGAGAAAGACGCACAGGGTTGGTGGTTCGTGAACATGTTCTTTGTCCGATTTCCTCCAAATCATCAAGCTACTGCTTGTTACCTCGTGCTGAATGATGAGAGATGCCTCAATGCTCTCCTTTTAGCGGGTCTCCTTCCATCGAATTCAACTCATTTATTTTGGAGACGAGACCTAGAGTCCTATGAGTACCTAGAGGCTTGTAGTCATTAGTGGCAGGTTTTCTCGCCATCGACAGTTGGGAATACATCAATGTCTCCTGATCGATGGATTCTTCAAGTGTTCGACCTTGACTCCTTTATTCACACTTGTAAGAATGTACTTGGTGCCTTGATACCTACTTTCATCATCGGTAGGTTGTCTCGCGTTTGTTAACGATATACCTCAACTACCGGTAATCAAATGAAGTCTCGTTGTGTTCGACCTCAACTTGTTTATTCACGTGATGTAGCCTTTCACCCTTGGTGGATTATGTATAAGACTTGAATACATCAGTTTATAGTCGCAACTTTCCTGAGATTTTGCTACCTTTCATTGGACTAGTACCTATATGACTTCAGTGATCATGGAAGATCAGATTGTACTCCATTGTATACAAATATCTTCAGATTGGTTTATAGAATGGTTTTACTGGGCCTTGTTTGTGAGGATGACAACCTTTGGCATGTAGCCACATTTGTATTGCCTATTCATGGCCATGGACAACTATTTGGTATATTTTCACATGGATCTGCAGTGTAATTCAAATTGGCATCCATGTATGCAAAATCAGTACAAATTGCAATGAGCAACTAGTTCTTCCAGCTCGGTCCCCATTACTCCACTTCTGGGTTTTTAAAATGTATTTCGGCCATCAAATATACTCCTTTGAACTCACACATTAGGGGGCATCTGTTATAGCAAGATTTGCCTCACCTCATGTAATCTTGCATAAAGGGCCTTTTTTCATTTCCCCATGCAGAATTGAAGTCCCTTTTTTGCAAATCCCAGAGCTAAAAACATGATTTTTCCACATATACATGCCTTGACTATATTACAACATGCATATACACAGGTTGCACCACTACACCCCACATACATCGATATTTGTGCCCAAAATTAAAAAATGGTGTTGGGTTTCCATGTCACGTCACGAGATCAATGATCCTTGGCCTTCCATATACTGGAAATGTTTCGACTCAGCCCTTCAGTTCCACTTGAAGGCTATAAATGGGCCAAAACTAAGCTATGGAAAAGAGGATAAAGTTTTCAACTTTTAGAGAAAAGTTACTCTGGAGAAATTATTCACTTCACATTGAGTCTACATCCCTTTGTCCTTTAAGTCTGAACACATTGTTCAACCCCCAAGCTCTTCCCTTATTGATTGAGAACCTCATTGTATCTCTTATATGAGCTTTCCTTTGGTGGAGGATTGAAGTGGTGGAGGCACAGCTGGGAGGAACTTAGTTTCTAGGTTCTGAACCGTGCCGACATGGAAGTTTGTAACTCATTCACTTCTATTGATTACATCTTAATAGAAATACTCTTTTCTCGTCCACTTGATATCTTGCGAATATTTGAATTGTTATTGCACGGACATATTTGTTATGTATATTGATGGATTATGCTATTGAATGTGCTAACATTATCTATTATCACCATATGCTTGCGTTGCTTGGTTGTTGAGGACTAGTTGCATGTATATTGCTTTGGGTCAAGTGCTCAATGGTGGACTTCATTGAATGTTTGTACGAGGTAGGCCTTTTATCTTGTCTTGCTATCATATTTTTTTATATAGCATAATTGATATTAGAGTTGATTTTTGTAGTCATTTCCATTTGTCGTGGTTTCCCCCTAGCCATAGAGAGATTTTCCTCGTAACAACTGCTTTCTTCTACTTTTCAATATGCATGTTGTTTTTCTGTTGTTCTTATATTTATGGAATGTCAAGCTATCATCCTTCTGCCATGCTTTATTCTCTTTCTCTCTTGCTTTATCCGCTGTCGACTTTATTATTCTGTCTGTGCGTTGTCTTCCTTCTGCACACTATCCTCCTTCTGAGCACTATCCTGATGAATGTGCCTTAGCTACACACTCCCTGTCTTTCCTTCTTCTTCCGTGCACTTTTCCTATACTTAGGATTTTTTCCCAAAACTTTATTAAAACTGCAAAATTGTTTCCAATACTGCATGTCCAACACCGTGACAAGGTAACATACCATATATTCCTTATAGGGCTGAGTGACAATGATGTAAACTCTTCATAATTTGAATATGGAGAGTTACTAATGTGTGGGGATACACTAGATACTTATAGAAGCATCGTGGAGGTTCCCAGATGGTATTGAAACCCTAAACCTAACCCTAATTCTTATTATAAACAACCTAGCACAAGGAGGGAAAAGGGTTCACTATTTCTTCAGGCATAGACTATTCCATAACATAAGCATGAGT
>ML828361.1:18098-37307 GCA_009831015.1 Picea engelmannii
CTTTGCTTATTCAAAAGGTGTGGTCGTGAAACTAGTGATGTTATGACTCAACAAGTAAAATAAATGAATATGAATACAATGCAAAGTCCTAACTTCCAATTTTCAACAAATGATATGCTTTTCAAAAATGCAATTTTCAATTCAATTATGCAATTCTAAATAAAATGCAATCTTTCTTTACATGCACTAAGATAAATGACAAAGACTCAAGAGATAAAAATTCCAATCAATGTAAAATGCCTAATATTTTTTGTATTTTCAATATAATAAAATAAAAATGTAAGGACTAAACAACAACTTGATATAAAAACTCTACTATGTGTAAGTAGAGACAAACCAACTAGGATATCAAGAAGCAAACCACCCAGCCCAAGATGCAAGGGAAAATAAATGAAGAATATGGTGAGAAAGGCACCGCCCAAAAATTCAACCAAAGACAGGTTTCTTGTCATTCCACAGACACTTAACAGTCACAACAGAGACCCAAGAAGACTCAGCAATCATCAAAACCTACCCATCAACCATCAAACCCAACAACCAAGCAACAAAGTTTTATGTACTCAATTGTTCAATGGAAAAGCACGTATGTACGCAGCTTGCAGAAGTGCAACGTGCGTATGTACATGATTGTCAAGCAAAAACCCGCATATATGTGTCAAAACACAACCATGCTAAGGAGAAGGCTAAGAAACTCAGACTTAGAGTGAACAGAGGTTGTCAAGCAATCAAACGACAAGAAACTCAATATAAATGAGAGCAATCTAAGGAGAAAAACACTTCAAACCCCGAAAAAAGAAGATTCTATCCCCAGTATGGTCGCCAATTCTATTACGAGGAAAATATCTCTATGGCTAGGGGTAAACCACAACAGACGGAAATGATTGCAGAAATCAAATCTAATCTCAAGTATGCTATATAAACAAATATGCTAGCAAGACAAGATTAAATGCCTACCTCATCCAAACATTCGATGAAGTCCATCATTGAGCACTTGACCCAAAGAAATATACCTGCAACTAGTCCTCAACAACCAAGCAACGCAAACATATGGTGATAATAGATAATGTTAGCACATTCAATAGCATAATCCATAAATATACATAACAAATACACCCATGGAATAACAATTCAAATATTCGCAAGATATCAATTGGATGAGAAAAGAGTATTTCTATTAAGATGTAATCAACAGAAGTGAATGAGTTACAAACTTCCATTTCGGCATAGTTCGGAACCGAGAAACTAAGTTCCTCTGAGATGGGCCTCCACCACTTCAATCCTCCACCAAAGGCAAGCTCATATAAGACAGACAATGAGTTTCTCAATCAATAAGGGAAGAGCTTGGGGGTTGAACAATGTGTTCAGACTTAAAGGACAAAGGGATGTTGACTCAATGTGAAGTGAATAATTTCTCCAGAGTAACTTTGCTCTCAAATTTGAATTATTTCTCCTCTTTTCCATAGCTTGGTTTTGGCCCATTTATATCCTTCAAGTGGAATTGAAGGGCCGAGTCAGAACATTTCCATTATATGGAAGGCCAAGGATCATTGATCTTGTGATGTGACATGGAAACCCGACACCATTTTTTAGTTTTGGGCACAAATCCTAATGTACACGGGTTGTAGTGGTGCAAACTGCATATACGCATGTTGTAATATAGGCAGAGCACATATATGTGAAAAAATCATGTTTTTAGCTCTGAGATTTGCAAAAAACGGACTTCAAGTCTACATGGGGAAATGGAAAAAGGCCCTTTGTGCAAGATTGCATGAGGCGAGGAAAATATTGCTATAACAGCAGCCAAACAACCACTTAATTGAACTGGCCATGCAATGTAATGGGGTATTTTTGGAATGAGCAGATTAGGGTTTTTAGCCCTAGATTTATGTATAAATATGTAACGGGTTGGGAGATTAGCGGTTTTGTTAGGTTATGCTCTGTTTTGTTCCATGCTGAGATATAGTCTGTGAGATGTATTGAGGGATTCCTCATTGTTTCGTGAAGGATGGGATTCCTGGTGTAGTTAGTTTTTTAATGTAATAGTCTTTCATGAGAAGAATTAATAAAGGAATGCCAAAGAGATGATATCGAATCTTGTGTTGTTTATATTTTATATGTTTTGCTTATGAATTATGGATGGATACATAGTAGATTAATTTTACCTCATGTTGAATATTTGCATAATAAGAATAATTGTTACAGCATTGGAGTATAGATGAATCTAGATTATACTAATTATAGGACTCTAAATCATACGTAAGTTAATGTCGAATAAGAACCAAGTTACGTGCACTAACAAAACAAAGAAAGAATGAACTGAATGAATTTCTCCCATTCCCTCAATACTACAGAAGCCTGGTTCTCGCAGTCCTAATAGATACCTCATGTGAGACTTCATCTGCAAAAGCAGGTGATGTCGAAAGGGTTGGTGTCTGGTGGGTTTTGTTAGTAACACATAACTCGAACCTAGGGTCTTACAACCTGCGTGCAGTGCCAACAAATGGTTATGTTCTCTAAAATGAGAATTTGTGATTAAGGGAATGTTTTGGAGGCCGACTAAGAAGGAGATCACAAAGTGGTTGGAAAGAAAGGAACAAGATTTAGCACGACAAGAGAATAGTAATCCCCAGATGAGTGACAAGAAATGGATGTAGAGGTATGTGTTCACGGATCTGCATGAAATTTTCTTTGGTGAATTTCCAATTATTCTAACTGAGTGGATAGAAAGGTTAGTAGAGAAAACTGGAAGGTTCAAAGAAACATTGTTGAGGAATTCGACTCCTGAATTGGTAAGATAGTTGAATTCTGAAAGTAACCCCACTACTCGAGCAAATGACTTTTCGTTGGATAGCATATTAGGAGGATATATTACAGAGTTTGCAATAGATTGCATTCAATCATATAATGTTGCAGAAATGTACTTTTTCAAAGGTCCACGTGGGAGGTTCTTGAAATCATTAGGTACGTGGATAAATATGTTATTTCATGAAAAACAAGTGATGATCATGGAATATGACAGCTGAAGGGGTTCGTGCACATAGGGATAATGGGGGATCACAAGACAATCGTCTGAGAGAATGAAGAAATTGTTTAAAAATGAAGGGAGGGACTAAGGATGTAAGAAGACGGTATACTAGAGAAATAATACGAGTTTGGAGATATGCGCAAAGGAAGGAGGTACAAGAGGGAAAAGATTGGGGCTGAGAAAGGAGAGTCGCGCAGTGAGCCAGAGGGGAGATAACCTTGTTCCCTAGTCCAAATCATGGAGATACCATATATAGGAGGGGAAGAAGAGGAGTTTCAGTCTATCCCAGTAATATAAGAACTGGTAAGTCCTACTCAGACTGAGTCATGTGTCGAATCCATGACCTTGTGTGTGTCACCGCAATCAGAGATAACAGACGAATATTTGTCGAAATCCATCGTAGTTAGCTGAGGACTGAGTAGTAGCAGTCAGAATAGTGAAAGTAGTGCACAGATTCAGAGTCAGAATTAGAGTCAACCAGAATCACCAAGAGGAGGGACTACACAAAGCAACATGGCAAGGGTAGATAATACCCTTAGACTTTTTGAGTTCTAGGGAGTGATGTCAGAGGATCCAGAACAACATATGTTTTTCTACGAAACAATTTGGGCCGCTAAGAACGTATAGGATGAGGTTGTGAAGATTGTGCAGTTAGCAACAACATTTAGAGGTCGTGTGCTAGTATGGTATATGAAGTTGCAAAGTATCACTCCTACGGGACAGGCCAAAACTTTAGTAGAAATAAAGCAAGCGTTGTTGAAGGAGTTCAAAAATCCAAAGTCAAAGTCATAGTACATCACAGAACTGAAGGAGATTAAATAGGTACAAATAGAGTTGGTATGGGATTTCGATAAGAGATTTAAGGATTTGATGGGTAGATTGACTTTCAAGATCCCAGATCAACAACATCAAGAATGGTTTACTGCAGGACTTCTACCACACATTTGCAGGCCATTGATTCAACAGAAGGTTGCATCGCATCCCAAGGCCCTGGAAATTGCAATGAAATTAGAGTCATCTCCGGTATGAGATAGTGGAGGAATGGCACAAGTTCAGACATAATTGGTAGTGTTGATGATTCAACTAGCTGCGCTTACAAAAGGGAAGGATAAATGAGAAAAAAATTGGTGTACCAAGTGTAGAAATGAATGCCATCACAAGGATGAATGTCCATCATTCATGCAGTATTTGGCAGCTGAAGCGTTGAATCCATTACTAGGGGGGATACTGCGAGATATGTAAGAAATGGGGCCATCATCCCACTGAGTGTACATTACTATAGAAGTATTAGAGTACACCAACGGACTTGTTTTGCAATTTTTGCAAGTCAATGGGACATGAAGAGAAGGATTGTCATGTGTTTGACTTAATGAGGGAGCGCACATCATATATGTATAGGATTTAGGAAGAGAATGATGCAACATAAGGGGGTGGTCCACAATATAACAATCAAAGAGGTTTCAATCAAGGGAACAAAGGAAAATTTGGTAGAGGTCGAGGCAGAGGGAATTTCAATAGAGGAGGAAGAGGACCGATAATATGTTATAATTGTAATCAACAGAGACACTTGGCTCGCGACTACCCGAATCTATGTATAACGTGCACATGCTGCAGAGAATTGGATCATGCGATAGAATATTGTCCTCAACTAGTTGAGAAATGGTAGGCCAAAGGTAACTAGAACTAGAATCAAAATCAGAATGTGCAGAAGATATCAGCTAAAAACTGGAATGAGGGGCCAAGAATAGCAGTTGTTACACACGGAGGAGCTAGAACAAGGGCTGATATAATGAATCAAGGAAAGCAAACTGAGAAATGGGTGAGGAAGTTAGTAGGGCCTACGCCAACTTTTTATCCTCGGCAGGAAAGGGAGACATATTAGAAGGCGAGAAAAGAAGTACTTGAATAGGATTGGGGAGCATCATCATCATATGTGCCTCGTATAGAATATCGTCTTGTGCCAGAGAATCCAACGGGAAAGGTAAGCACACTAACATAATTTTTGAGGAGTTATGTAGAGATAATGAAGGATGAAACTATGTTGAGTACACTATATGGCATGATTGATCACTACATATGAGGAAGTGAAACTCTTGTCATACAAAGGATGGTAAATTAGGTACTGCGCACGAAGAGAACCAATGATGAATTCCAATTTAGTGCATATATTGGGGAGTATGATGTGGATAATGTCCTCTTGGACTTGGGATATGACGTGAATGTTTTACTGAAGAAGACATGGGAGATGATGGGCACACCCAATTTAGTATGGTCTCTTGTCCAGCTAAGGCTCGCAAATCAGCACAAAATAGTCATGATCGACCGTTTGATAGGAGTACCTGTGAACATAGATGATAGATGGGGTGTGCAGCATGGCAGAGTTTGAATTTATTGAGATCGTGGAAGATAGTCAACCATATCCATCACTGATGGGACTGGAATGGGATTTTGATAACCAAACAATCATTAACTGGAAAAGGAGAGAGATGATATTTGAGGTTGGAGATTTGAAAGTTACTGCACCCTTGGACCCATGAGAAGGAAAGAGATACATAGAGCCAGCATGAGGGAACGACATTGACAACTTATACAACATGACTGCATGGATGGAGAATTATGTCAACCCAACAAAGGATGGTCCACTAAGTTGGAGAAGTATCAGTTTGTGTGCATCAGATTAAGAAGAAGGTCTAGAGCATTGGCAGTAGAGGATGCATAAAGTGTCAACTAGACGATGTGCACGCATAAACCGATCCTTGTGCTGGATTGGGATAGAGTTGTGTGATTCACCCATGTATGACAGATTAATTGATATAATCATGTTTGTAAAGGCATTTGAATTGCAAGTACCCGAACAACTAAGGATGTTAGCGCTTGATGTCGTCTTAAAGGAGACTCCATCTAGATGGTGGGATGCACTCAGGGAGGGGATAAAATATTGGCCAAGGTGCAACAAACTCATGCAAATAAGGTTTAGTACCAAGGAAGAAAAAAATCCAAAGAAGTATACAAGAGAGAATGATCGAGGGGGTCATATTGAATATTCAAAGGCTCTATGGAGTTCAGTACCAAAGATAGAATGGACACACATATTTATACACACACTAGACACAATTCAGAAGAACTGGTATTTGGAATTGGAAATATGCAGGGAGACGACACGATGGGAAGAGTTGATTTAGAGGTTCAGAGTCACATTCACATTCGAACATGAATCCCCATCCATAGATGCAATGTTATAAGCTATCCGAAGTAAATTTTTCTTGGAAGAATAAATGATGGAGGTAGTATCAGTATGCAGTGCGCATAGAGCCATTATAATTGTCCATGAGTTATTCGAGTACTACAATGTAGCTAAGGAAGAACAAGATGAGGAAAATCCTAGAAATGTACAAGTACTTGAAACAGAAGGAGAACGAGCAGACGAAGAGCCATACCTTGAGTCCTCTACATACACACAGTCGATAAAGACATGAAAGGTAAACATTGGGACAACAGAGAATCCCAAGTTTGTGTAGATAGGATATTATTGGAGTGATGAGACAGTAGATAAGATTGCATACTTACTACGAGAATACCAATACCTATTCCCAACAACATTTTCAGAGATGAAGGGGATAGTGGAAGGCTTTGGTGAGATGAAGATTCCATTAAAACTAGGCACTAAGCCAGTGTGCCAAATGCCTTACAGGTTAAATACAAGGTACAAAGAGAAAGTGAAAGTTGAACTAGAGAGGATGTTGGACGTGGGAATTATTGAACCAATAGAGGAATCTGAATGGATCAATCCAATGGTGGTGCAGGACAAGAAGACAAGAGGAATCAGGATTTGTGTGGATCTGAGAAAATTGAATGACACATGTTTACATGATCCATTTCCAACACCATTTACAGATGACATAGTGTAGAATGTTGGAGGACAATATACTTGTTCTTTCACAGATGGATTCTTCGGGTACCATTAGATAATAATTGTGCAGGAGGATCGACACAAGACCAATTTTGTGACTGAGTGGGGGAGCTATCAGTATACAGTTATGCCATTTGGATTGAAGAATACCCCGATGGTGTTTTCCAGAGTAGTGGTTGTAGCATTCAATGAGTTCATCCATAAGTTCTTAGAAGTGTACCTGGATGATTGGACTATGTTCAGTCTACTGAAGGATCATATAGAAGTCCTTAGACTGATGTTGGATAGGTCCAGACAGTGTCATATTTCCCTGAACTTGAAGAAGTGTATTTTTTCGCACCGTTTGGAATTATGTTGGGACACGTAGTGTGAAAACAAGGACTATTAGTAGATCCAGCCAAGATCGCAATAATTCTGGAGTTAGAACCTCCTACATCAATCATATGACTAACGGAAACATTGGGTCATACAGGTATTAACAAGAAATTTATCAAATGATATGCGTAGATCACAACACCGATGGAAAAGTTACTGAAGAAGGAAGTGAAGTTTCAATGGAACGAGGACTGTCAGAAGGGGTTGGACACCTTGAAACAAAAAATGTTAACTGTGTCTTTCAGGATTGGAACAAAGAGTTCCATGTACACGTAGATGCATCGTCCATAGCATTGGGCGCGGTGCTGTCACAACCATGGGAAGGAGACATAGATCATCCAATCGCTTTTGCAAGTAGGAAGTTGTCTATATCAGAGAAGAATTATACTATCACGGAATGAGAAGGATTGAAAATGGTCTATGCGCTATAGAAGTTCAAAAATTATTTATTGGGGTCTCACTTTAAGATGTACACATACCATTCTGCATTAAAATACTTAGTCAATAAGCCAGTGTTGGGGGGGAGAATATGTAGATGGTTATTACTGTTTCAAGAATATGACTTTGAGGTTGTAGTGAAACCAGGGAAGCTGAATGCGGGGCCAAATCATCTATCGCGCATATTGTCAGGGGAAGATGCACGCAATTTAGATGACAACTTACCAAATGCACATCTGTTTATAGTGAAAATGGTGGATGATTACGTCTCGGACATCGTATAGTTTCTAAGTACAGGTATGGATCCATCAAGGATGATATTAGCGTAGAAGAAACAACTGGTAGTGAAAACAACAGACTATTCGTTGATTCCAGGGAATTTGTACAATTTAGGTGCAAATGGAATATTGAGACGTTGCATATTGGAACACGAGAGACCAATAATACTTGAAGAAGCACATGACAAGATTGCAGGAGGACATTATGCATGGAGAACAACTACACAAAATATTTTGTGTGTAGGACTTTGGTGGCCTACACTTCACAAAGATGCAAAGGAATACTATCAGTCATGTGATGTATGTCAAAGAGTGGGAAAACTGTCTAGGAGAGATGAAATGCCTTTAAATCCACAGGTTACGTTGCAATCATTTGATTAGTGGGCCATAGACTTTGTAATACCAATCAATCCATAAGCGAGAGATCAAGGGAAAGGTACATTATCATTGTGACTAAGTATTTGACAAGAAGGGTAGAAGTCGCCCTAGTTACAAATTGCACCACATATATTGTTGTGAGGTTTTTGTTTGAGAATATAGTCACAAGGTTTGGATGTCTGCGCATATTACTCAGTGATCAACGAACACACTTTCTGAATAAGACAATTGCAACAATGACTAAGGATTTCCAAATCCATCATCAGAAGAGTACCCCATATCATCCTCAAGCTAATGGAAAAGTGGAGGCTTTCAATAAAATCTTGGAGAATGTCTTGACCAAAATTTGCAATGTAGGGAGATATGATTGGGACTTAAGAGTTCATGCAGTATTATGGGCATACAGAATGACAAGTAAGAAGTTCACAAGTTAGACACCTTTTATATTGATCTATGGATTGGAAGAATGATGCCAATGGAGTTCATTCTACCTAGCCTGCACATTGAATCAATCATTGATCTATCAAACACTAGCGCAATAGAAGAGAGATTGGCACAGTTGGTACAACTTGAGGAAGATCGATTTGTCAAAGGTTTTCATTAACAGGTTCAGAAGGATAGAGAGAAAGCTTGGCATGATCGACACATCAAACAGAAAAAGTTTCAAGTCGAAGATCTAGTACTACTCTATGACAACAAGTTCATGCAACATCCAGGCAAGTTTAGAATACACTGGTTAGGACCCTATGTGATTTAGTAGGTAACCGAGACAGGTGTTGTGTGGTTGGAAACCTTGAATGGAGAAGGCTTTGGAGGAATGGTGAATGGAAGTCGGTTGAAACTCTATAGAATTGGTCAACAATCTGCACAGTATTTTGGGTTGCGCCAGAACACGTGTATTATAGTAGTTGTACCATAGTAGCAAGGAAAAACAAATAAAAACTAGATATAGGAAAAAAGAAAAAGAGTGTTCGAGTACCAAGTCATATGAACTTGCGCAGAAGGAATGGTCATCACACATCAGAATAGAATTGTACCAATTTAGGAGACAATACACGGACGAGACAGACTGCGAAGAAAAAAGATAAAATAGTGAAGAACCAGTGCGTAGTTTGGCAATGAAAAGAACGTTAAAATCATTAAAGCACAAAAACAATGGTTATGAAGGTGGAGTAACGGGTCATAAAGGTGTCGTAGAGTATTAAATGGTAAAAGTCGTTGGAAATCACGATAGATTGGCAGTACGAGGGGAAAATCACATGACAGATTTAGTAATAAAGGAGCATTTAGTTAAACAACTCATCATCCTTGGTGGTGGATTGGACAAGGCAGTTAAGGTGGGATGAGACATGTACAGTTTGCATAAAGACACAAAAACAACATAAGGTCATGAAGGCTAAGTCATTGTTGCATGTGAGCGGGAGAAAACTCAGCGAACTAGAGTGCATTTGAGAACAGAGTCGAGCCACAGATACCCATGAAGAGACGCAAAGCTAGTCCAAGAATCTATCACAGAAGTGGAATGGCACCGCCGAAAGTTGGAGGACTGTTTGCAACAGTGAGGAAACAGACGAAGATACCAGTAGCATAACCAGAGGTCGAGGACGTAGTCAGAGCTTTGGATTTGGTGCCACCAGCAAGATTTCACAGAGACTACCTACCGTCGTGGATGGACAATGCACCACCTATCATTGTACCAACCAATAGGAAGTACCCATTGTTAATAGCGCTAGTTCTGGATGGTGTAAGTAGTGGTGAAGATATGTTGGGGAAGATTTTCAGCCTAAAGTTTATGGACCATGATATCATGAATGCACACAAATTCCCTAAGTTGGCAAGGGAGAAATATTTTCACAATAGGAGCGTCCCAGAAACAGGAGCAATCCTACTCGAGCCACGAGAGTGGGCATCAGGGTTACAGAGGGAAGGAATATTGAACCTATTGGAAATTTTGCATTTTGGGCGGCGTACAGATATCAATACATGTGTGAAGGTATTGTTAAGTTGTGTTCATGGGGGGACACTTTGGTTGGACCCCCCAATATCAATCGATATTGTGTTGATTATGCGAATAACATAACTCCCAAAGGCTGACGAGGAACCATCCATTCTATTTGGTAAAGTAGGAGAGTGCGCTCTCTCATAGTCAATGAAGGACAAATTCAAGGCATTTAGAGGAAAGAGAGATATAGATGCTAAGAACATCAATGATAAAAAAGTGAGGTTTGTGACGCAAGCATTGGCTTACAAGATGTTGTGAAAATGTCACAAAGATGAAGTACCAGCTGCAGTCATTGCAGCCACAGAGAAATGTATGGAAGGAGTTCATATGAACTGGGCTACCTTTTTAGTCAACCAATTTTTACAGGATTGCACGGAGGCCCAAGAAAAAGGCATGGAATTCCATTACGCGTGGTTGTTGATATTGATTGCATTGGTTGGGTGGAAAGAACTAGGATATTACCAATGAATTTCCACATCATGTAGCAACAATTTGGCTTCGAGGTATGCCAATTTATGGAACACAACAATTAAGAGAAGACACAATGACAATAACACCGGATTTTTTGTGTACTTGCAAAATATCACATATATAGTAGGGCACACAGCACAAATATCAGCCGAAACAGTAGTAGCATGCAAAGATATTGCGCGATTTAGAACAAGCATGCACCATATGTATGTGTATGCCAGGAAGGATCCAGCGCACCAATGGTTTCCAACTAGTTACTGGTTGAAAACAGAGGATGTGTGCTTGATAGTCAATGATTGGGATGAAGACTGGAAAATCTCAGTCGAGAAAACAAGACAATCAGACGAGGGAGAAGAGCAAGACAAAAGCGATGAGGATTATGATGATGAGCAGAACAATGGCACATGAGATCAACTTGGGACATCCACAACAACAACGCAACAACCAGTCCCAGAAGTCGGGACAAAAATAAAGGATACGGGAATAGCACCCGTAGGGGGGGGGCGCACAAGAAGGCCAAAGCACAGAGACAGACCCCATTTTATATATTAACTATTGATGATATGGAAAGAATTGGTTACCAAATACATAATACCATAGAGGAAATATGGGAGGAAGTAGCAAGGAAGCAAGAAGAGAAACAAAAGAAAGTGCAGGATCAGTTGGTGGCACTCCAGCAAATGTTGGAAGCAACCAACATCATGAAAGAGCAGAGGATCGGGGAAGGACCATCCATGGTTCCAAGGAGAGAACCTTACATATTGAGGCAGATGCGTTGGAGTTGTCAATGGGCGAATTACAGAAGCAAATAAATGTGTTGGGACATCTTAACATAGTCGTATCAAAGATGCCCATGCAAAGACTATAGGACTTGCAAGCAGGACTGTTGAAAGAAATGAAGAACAGAGGAGAGGAAGCACACAGAGAATTGGAAAGAATAAGGGATGAAAGA
Organism: Picea engelmannii; assembly: GCA_009831015.1. Classification (NCBI taxonomy): domain Eukaryota; kingdom Viridiplantae; phylum Streptophyta; class Pinopsida; order Pinales; family Pinaceae; genus Picea; species Picea engelmannii. The sequence goes on from ML828361.1 coordinate 29,928, forward strand.
GCCCAATTACAGGAAAAGTATGACACGACAGTTCAACAAAAGAGGGAAGTTGAAGGCCGAGTAGAAGAAGTTCTGAAGAATAAAGATGACGTTGAAGAGAGGGCCAAGAAAGCATTACAGGAGAAGGACGACGCTGAAGCCATGGCACAGAAGACCCAAGAAGAAGTCCAAAAGTAAGGAAATTTATGAAGTTCCCATAGTAGTCGAAGTTGCTATGGAGGAGCAAGTGCTAAAGATTGGTGAAGTCATTAAGGGATTCTGTGAGCAGATTGAGGACTTGAAATTACGGAGCATGCCAGAAACACCACCAGAGGTGCATGAAGGCAGGGTGAGGATGGAAATGACAACAGTTTCCAACATTAAGAAAGTAGAAGGAGAATGCACAAAACTCTGTGAGGAGAGTGCACATGTGTGGACAGAATTAATAGAAGACCCAAGGATGAAGTCCATAGAGGCTAGGCTAAGAGAAGCGGAAGAATAGGCACATCAGGCAACAAAAAAGGCGACTACACTGTCACCAGTGGAGCGTATGTCATCCATTTTGGCTCAGCAACATGCATATGTAGAAGTGGAGCGAATGAGGGATCAACAAAACATACTTCAATAGAGATCGGGAGCATTGCAGGAAGAAGCAGTGAGGGTAATTGGAGAGTTGGCCACTGTGTAGGGTAAGGTCAATCAAGCAATGTTTGAAGCAGAGGACAAACTTACAGACTTGACCGCACAGGGGGCAGAGGAGATAGCAGCAACATAGGCAAAAATCGTCAAAGAAGTGGAGGTAGCAAAGGCTGCCTCTCAAAACTTCATTTCAGTATGGAAGAGCACGAAACCATCCTTAGTGGCTCGGAATGAACCACAGGTGAGTGTTGGGGGCATGTTGGACATGAAGTCTTGGAAATAGTTTTGCAGTTTTAATACAGTATTGGGAAAAAATCCTAAGTATAGGAAAAGTGCGTGGAAGAAGAAGGAAAGACGGGGAGCGTGCAGCTAAGGTGCATTCAGGAGGATAGTGCGCAGGAGGAAGACAGTACACATACATAATAATAAAGCCGACATCGGATAAAGCAAGAGAGCAAGAGAATAAAGCATGGAAGAAGGATGACAACTCGACATTCCATAAATAGAAGAACAACAGAAAAACAACATGCAGATTGAAAAGCAGAAGAAAGCAGACGAACAACTAGTTAATTGAACTAGCCATGCATTGTAATGGGGTATTTTTGGGATGAGTAGATTAGGGTTTTTAGCCCTAGATTTTTGTATAAATATGTAATGGGTTGGGAGATTAGGGGTTCTATTGGGTTATGTTTTGTTATGTTCCATGTTGAGATATAGTCTATAAGATGTATTGAGGGATTCCTCATTGTTCCGTGAAGGATGGGGTTCCTGGTGTAGTTGGTTTTTGAATGTAACAGTCTATGATGAGAAGAATGAATAAAGGAATGCCAAAGATATGATATCAAATCTTGTTTTTTCGGTCTTTTATATGTTTTTCTTGTGAATTATGGATGGATGCATAGTATATTAGTTTTACCTCATGTTGAATCTTTGCGCAATAAGAATAATTGTTACAACAGTGGAGGATAGATGAATCTAGATTATATTGATTATAGGAATCTGAATCATACATAAGTTAATATTGAATAAGAACATAGTTATGCACACTAAAAGATCAAAGAAAGAATGAACCGAATGATTGTCTCCCATTCTCTCAATACTACAGAAACCTGGTTCTCCCCATAGATAACTCGGGTGAGACTTCATTTGTGCTAATAGGTGATGCCGAAAGGGTCAATGTCTGGTGGGTTTTGTTGGTAACAGATAACTCGGTCATATTTTCTTTCTGAAGGTCATGTGGGTCAGATTTTTTTTGGCCTAAGGTCATGACCGGTCTCTTTAGAGGGTTCCTTTCTGGGCCGAATCAAGGGCTCTGTTTCCATAACGCATCAATGGAGTGGGAGGATATGGAGCTCATAAATTTCGAGAAAAGATTGGTTAAAATCCAAGATTTTAAAACACATTCAGAATACCCTTGCAGATCTTCGTCATATAGTCCTTGGGATCTTTCGCAGGCAGAGTTCGGTTACGAGTTTAAGGGATTTGCAGGGTTCTCTAAACCGGATGCTTCGGGAGGGGCTCTAGTGGTTAATGACAAAGGTTTTTCAGGTAGTAATGGAATGTCACTGTTAATTCATCCGTTTAGAATCTCGAGCCTCCCTCACCACCTTCTCTTTCGTTGGTTCCTCCAGTCGCAAAATAGGTTAGTCCCTCTGGATTTCCTGGCTCGAGGTCTGAACGAAAGGCCTGCAAGAAATGTGTTAGGGCTCGACCCGAAAAATACAGATGGTGGTCGATAAAGATATTAGGGTTGCATAGATGAGTAGATACAATGACATAATGTTGGTCAGAAGGTTTTGTGGTAAATCGCCAAGGGAGGGCTCTCTGGCCAAATGGGTCGACCAGCATTTGAAACCTTTGATTGGTTATTCTCTGGGTTTCCATGCTTTACTTAGAGACTGGATATGCTTCATCTTTAATTCGGCTCCAATTATGAGATGATTCTAGAGAGGAATTGGAATTGGGTCCCTTCAAGGCTGGTCATCAAAAAATGGACAGTTGAAGTTGAATTTGACCTGAGCCAGGGAACTAGTCATTGTTATGAAAGTATCGACCATCCTTCCAGGTCTCCCTCTAGCCTTCTAAGCCAAAGAAGCATTGGAAGCCTTAGGAAAAAATATTGGTAATTTTTTCTATTTGAAACCTGGATGGGATCAAAATCCCGCGGGCTTGGATTCAGGTGGAGGTTGATCTTTGGGACGATTTGGTAAGTAATTTCGACTTGGTTTACGGAAAGAATATATAGGACCAAAAAAATGATTATTGAAAATTTCCTTTCCGTCGCTTTTCGTGCCATGAAGAAGGCCATTTACAGGAGTAGTGCAAAAAGATTATTTTTCTCCCAAGTAGGCTAGTGAAAATCTAGGTCAAAAAAAATTCTTCGGTTATTATGAAAGTCTGCCAACCCCTGTCCAAAGCTAAGGATAATTCTAAGGCATTGATAGCAGAGAACGAAATTTTGGAACTTCATCTAGGTTTGACGAATAAGTTTGCAGATGACATTGGTAAGAAACTTGGCATTTCCTCTCCCGTTTTAATTTCCTCTTCTGTTGAATTTCCCTTAAGGGCCCATTCTGCCCCAATGAGGTTCGTGTCTCCCCTGCTCTGACTTCCTACTTTGTTTCCCCCTGCCCCTCCTCATCCTGTTGGGTGGTGCTCCTTCGTCTCCAAAGGCCACCTTGCCCAAGGAGGAGGCTCCTGCTTCCTTCCCCCCACCCCCTTCTTGCAATAGGATTCCCCTTCCAAAAAGAGATTACTCGCTACGTCCATGCCCCAACCCTAAGGTGGTCATTTCTTTTGAGATACATTCATTAGTGTTGTGCCAAAGGATTTTGTGGAAATCGTACCACTTTCCAGTGTCCTTCTTCATCTTTCCATTACCCTTCTTTTCCTGTGGCTTGGACTGGTTTTTTGGAGGCTGGTTGTTAGGGTCGTCTTTACCATACTTTGGTTGTTGCGAATTTGCAGGCCCGAACTCCCGTTTTCTCTGGTGCCTAAATTTCTTCTCAATTTTGACAGCATATCGATAGGCATCTCCCAGTGATGATATGTCCAGGAAATCCATTTTGGTTTGGATGTACTTATGCAGAGCCCCGTGGTATTTCAAAACTAGATGTCTCTCAGAGTCTTTGATACCCATCTTGGTGCGAGGGGTATGGAAAATATTTGTGAACTCCGGCACTATTTGTCCCCTCTATTGCCGCAGTGTGGCCCATCTCATGTACTGGTCGTCATAGTTACCAATAGGGTAATATTGTTCCTTGACCGCATCCACACAAAATCCCCAAGTGGACTCGGCCCCATATATTCCAAACTGCTCTGTGGAACTTTTCTCCTAGTAAGTTTCCCACCAATGTTTGACATGGGGGGGAGCCTTAAGGAGTGCGAAGGTGATCTTTTCCTTGCCGGAAAAATTGTGAACAGAGAAATAACCTTCTAGCAAATTGTGACATCCCCAAAAATAAAATATTTTTGAAATTTAAAATTGCTGGAAATTTATTCTGTTTTTAGTAAATTCGAATTTGGAATTTTTTTGCCATTTATGGCGATTCCAAATTTCGAATTTGGTAATTGTAATTAATTATTTTGACTGTTGGGCAGAGACCTGATTTGACCCAACTAACTATTTGACTATGACACTTGTATGGAAACATAATATTTTATATTGATTGCAGGAGGACAAATGGAACAACCATGTTAAATTTAGCTGACCATGACTCCATGAGTGGGGAACATGTTGGAACTACCTCTAGGATGATTATTACAAGTGACAAATCAGTGATTTGGACATTGGCAGGCCCTGAAAATCAGGGATTTAGAAAAGCTATGAAAAATCCAAAAGGAGGGAAAAAGACCTGGGCAAAATTGATAAATAGCATATATGAGGAGGCAGGACGTTGCCAAGTATGCGGAGAAAAGGGACTATGGATTTTCCTTGCTATTATGAGGATTGTTGAGTAAGTGTGAGGCAAGAGGATAACTGCTGGAATTTGTGGACATTGTTGAGGAGGAGTCTTCCAAATTCGCCCTCATGGATTCATGGTCAGGCTAGCGGGTGAATCGGACAAGAAATTTTGGCTGCCTATTCTACGGTTGGGAGGAACGTGGTTGTTCCCTTTGCCTTCCCGCAAAACTGGTTCAGATATGTTGATCTAGTCCTTCTCTGTGTTAAATAATCATTTATACTGGTGATATGCATATGTTAATTATGTATTCAAGTACTTCCATGGGAGAAATCTGTCGTGTCATAATCCATTTCTGTAATAGGAAAACTTGTTGGTTTGTAATTACTTCACCGCTTTATGACGTCGGATCGGTGGCCATCTTGACCCTTCAAGACATGAGGGTTTATTGTCAAGCGGTGGCCACCTTAGCCTTTGCAGACCACCAAATACCATCACCGCCCTGATTTAATTTTTCCTAAGGTCGAAGGGGCAAGTTTTGTTCCCATAAATACTTGAATCACATTGTAATTCCAGACACAGAGGGTGAGATAGCTCGAAAGCATTTCCTGAATTGATTTGGTTATTCCCTGTTTTGGAGGTTTGCTCTGCGATTACGATTTTTTGTTATTGAGTTTGTAAACTCATTTTATTTCTTGATAAATTCATTTCTGAGTAAATACAATAATTATTTGTTTTTACCAATTACGAACCCGGTCATTTATTTATTCCGAGTTTATTTGTTGGAGCATGTGATTTTAAAAAGAGATTAAATATAAAATTGATATTTCGGCATTCGAGACTTGCTTGTTACATATATGTGGAGCTCCTTTGCTTTACCAAACACCGAAACCCGAAATTGTTGGGCGCACACCCTAATCTCAATTCGCAATTCGGCATTTCTTATTTCATTTTGTTTGTGCATCAGGTGTTCGTAAACCCTGAAATTCCGAAACCCCGAAGTGTTGAGCCCACGGTCTTTCCGCATTTCGCGATTCGGCAAACAGTGTGGTATTTTGTTTTTTGTGTTCGGCATTTGTAATCGCCAAAACCCGATTGACCTATGTGTTTTCACAAAATTGTAGGAACATAGTAGGAATTATTTGTTATAGGAACAACTCTAATACTGTAATGAATGGACTGGTAGAAACGATGGAGGATCTTCATCCGGGATAGAGGTAGAATAGAAATAACAGATCATATTACAAGTCACTGTGTACAGGGCATGACAAGTACATAAATTATTATATATGAAAGTATTAAACTAATTAAACAGATTTTTAGCGTGATTTTTCTAAGAGTTTTGCTTGTCATGAGGTCATACACCTTTAAGTATCGAAATTTTGTAATTAGACTATTGTTTAATGGCATAAACCGTAGAGAACAAGATGGGATCCTTCGAGTTAACTATGCTTGATGTGTAAGCTACTGGTGTGTAAGAATGAGACCCAAGTTAGGTAGATATACTTGCATGTTTATATTTTCTGTAAGTAAAGATGCAGGACCGTAGCACGTAACTGAGCTTTCCAATTATTATACTAGAATCAAGATGAAACTATACCTATGACAATGAATCACTCTATATATATTTAGAGAAAGCTATAGGTATGTACATACTTATAGGTGGAAATAAGTACCGATGTTAATGGATAGTTAAAGTGAACTCCCTACAGTAAGAATGATAATATACGCCTTTATACGCACACATAGCAGACAGTCAAAATACCTATTGTTCTAGCAGCCATGAAGATCCAACCTTGCAATTAAAAGAATAATTAAATGTGCAGAACTGATTACTTTGACAATCCCAGACTCCTTGTCCTTCCAACTACCGGTCGCCGAAATGCCGAAAGGGGCTTAACGGTTCTAGATCGCCCTTAGCCTTCGTCCATGTGACCACCACTCTGTGACCACGTGATTAACATCAAAGCGCTATCGGCTTTTCGCGATTGGGGGAATCGTGATGCAAGTGTTCCTCCTGTTCTAGGTCCTTCGAACTCCCGGACCCCGAAATGCCGAAATCTCCCCCCTGAGAGATCAACGGTCCAGATTCCTCTTGAACCGACAACCACGATCCCACTGGATCGACGATCCACAACCTTTCGAGATTTTCCTCGAACCTTGACCACTCTCCACATGTCCTCCTTGATGAACGATGTCGATCGTTTCGCAATTATCGTGAACTGGGAGTTCACGATGCAGCGACTCCAAAATCACTTGCCGCTCCAAACCCCAAACTCTGAAATAGCGAAATTCAACGCCTTAGAGTGTTGGAAGACACTCGGCCTTAATCTCCTCGCTGCTCTGCAAGATACAACGACTCTCGCAACTTCGGCACTTCTTCCACAAAGTGTTTCCACCGTTCATACGGCTCCTCTCCTGGGGTGCTTCTAAGCGCTTAAATCCCTCATAACTTGGTGTGATCCTATGGCTCTCGAGATTTCGGCATTTTTCCCTTAAGTGTCTCCACCGTTCGTTTCAGCTGCTCTTTTGTGCAACCACCCAAAGGTTAAACTTTGTGCGCCCAGATCCTTTCTCTGAACCTCAAGGGTTCCTTCGACCTAAGTTTAGATATTGCCTATATACATATAACTATGTTGGAGTAGTTTAAAAGTTAAGGGAAGTGATAGAATTATGGAAATAATTTATCCACATAAGCTTTTTGTTGGACACACCTACCACACTTAGAGGGGGGGGTGAATGAGTGTGGGGCTCTTTTTCCCAAAACTTTCCTCTTGCACAAAAACTCATCAATTAACATTCAACATTTATTCATTACCCATTGTTGTCATTTATAACCAGTTATATGTGAGCACATATC